>VWZG01000452.1:70354-132018 GCA_013396735.1 Grallaria varia
AATATATATTTTTTTAAATAATTAAAGCCCTCTAAAAAAATTGAGAGCTCTAAATAACTAATATCTGTAGTGGAACAGATAATTTGTTAGGATGAGTGAGTTGGTTTGCAGAGTTGGAATAGTTGACTCTAGATGCCTTCACATAGAAGTAGCCAAACTTTAATTTGTTATTTATAGCCTGAGATATTCAGAATATTGATATCCGCTCTGCTTTACAGTTGTGCTATAGTATAAATAAATAGCAGGGCTTTTTGTATTGTGGAGTAGTTAGTTTTGAGGAGGACCATGAAGGTGGCTGAATAAACAGCTACATATGGTTTAAATCAGAAACAGCCATCTGAAGGGAGAAGTAATAAGCAAATCAGCCAGCCAGCTAAACATCAGAGTAAAACTTCTGCTAAGTCTTTGGCACGGAAGTGCCCTCCCAGTGCCCCAAAGCATCTGGGAAATGAGTATGACATTCAAAGCCTGACAGATGGTGAGAGCATCCTGCATGTACTCAGATCATGCCAGCTGAGGATACCTGGTCTTTAATGGTCAGAATTGCACTTAAATGCAAAAAAATTTTCAATCATCTTAAAATTGAGACCATCTAGATGAATGCAATGTCTGGTAAATCTAGTTTTGCTAGTTTTGATGAGAAACAGAACAACGGGTTTGATATTGGAACGGAACACTAGAGGCTTCAGAGTGAAAACTGAAAGTCTCTCTCTGTAAAACTGGATTGTTTCCTGATCCATACTCTTCCTTAAGTAATCTCAGGTTAGAAGCTGTGTTAGTGAAATATTAACTCTTTCTTAGACAGA
This sequence comes from Grallaria varia, assembly GCA_013396735.1. Classification (NCBI taxonomy): domain Eukaryota; kingdom Metazoa; phylum Chordata; class Aves; order Passeriformes; family Formicariidae; genus Grallaria; species Grallaria varia. The sequence continues at coordinate 71,161 of VWZG01000452.1, forward strand.
TATTTAATGAAGGATTCTACAAGTTCTATTACTTGTGGAGAGCTCCCTTGGGGCAGGAATCAAATTTAAGTGGTGTTCCAAGAAGTTTGGCTCCCCAGAACGCAGCTCAATAGGGTAAACAATACTTGTCTGCTCTGAGCAGCCAAATAGCCTTTCAGGTGGCTGGTGCTTCCACAGGGTGGATAGTCTAAGTGGCTCATATCATCCCAGGGCTTGATCTGTGACCGGCAGGGTACCCATAACTCTCAATTCAGCTTACGTCCACCCTTTGCTAAGAAGTTAGAGGGAAAATTAAGTCAATAGGTTTCTAAAATACGCCTATCAAAGTGAGTTTTTATTTTGTATGAGTGTTTTCTGAATTATGCAGGGGACTCTCATGGCTCTCCACTTATTCCTACAATAAAATGCATTTACAAATGCTTGCTAAGAGGAGAAAGGATTAGAAAACTGAGTAATTGAGGTGGATGGGGTTATGACTACTGGCTAGAGGATGGACAAACTAAAAAGGTTTTCAGTACTGAAAGCAAGGTAAGAGAATATGCCCATCTGACCTTCTCTCTTTTGTAAGTAAAAGGTGCTGTGAAGTCCTACCTCTCTGAGGGGTACATTTTTATGCTCTACTGTCATTCCATGTATCATCTGAGAGGGCAGCAATCCTGGGACTTCTGAGTGTATCTGTCCCTTAGCATGTGATTCAGGAGTAAAAGTTTTGCATTTATTGCCATGGAAATATCTGAGATGTTCTGTTTGTCCTTGTGAGCCAAGATTTGGTGAAGAGAACTGAACCTAACCCCAAACTTCTTGTCTATAAATGATAAAATACAGGCTTAAAGTATGGCAACTGGGAAACTGTGTCAAGGAGTTTCTTCTGGTAGAGTCTGGAGAACAGTCTGGATGACCCAGGGAAAACAGCAACAGCAGCAAGATAAGGCCAGAGAGTCCAGGCTGAATCTGTCAAACAAAGCTCACCTCCTCCATACTGTCCATTCAGGCTTGTCCCAGTGTAAAGCCTCAATGGAGAAATCCCATCTGTTGCCACTCTCTCTGTTCATCTCTATGTGTACCTAGAATTTTGATAGACAACTAATCTCTCTCTGAACTGTCTCTAATACCAGTGATTTGAAAAGTTGTTCATATTCTCCTTCCTCCACCATCCCAGCTGTAATTTTCCAAACTGAAGAGTTGAGAAGATCCTACTTCTATGCATGTGGATCAGCACTGTGGTCCTTCTCTGAAAACATTGGTAATATATCTTTTCAGCGATACGGGAACCGCATCATCAGTTCATACAATTGTGTAAAGACACTTTCTGTGTTGTTCTTTATTCTTTTTCTAGTAAGCAGTATCAACTGTTCTCTAACCACCCCTGAATTTTAAGAAGACTTTATCTCAGAAGTATTGGCAGATTACAAGATCTTTCATGGCTAGTGAGTTCATGTCATATCATTTGGCAAGTGAAGTTGCAATCCGTCTTGTTTTCCACCTGCAACACTTTACATTTATGTAGATGACATATCATTTTCTGTTTCTGCAATACATGAAATTGATGAAGTCCTTGACTTATATTAATCAACTTTGTAAATTAATCATCTTTGTAAATTGATTATTTTAATTTTCTGGGCAATTTATTAATATGTTGACCAGCACAGCTCTTGGCACAGTATCTTGGCAAGTGGTCTTCATTTCTAATGAAAACTTAGAATTTATTCATGCCTCTACTTCCTATTGTGCAAACCTTTTATTTCTCAAGAAAAACATCTTCTTGTGTGATGACTACTTCTTTTCCTTAAGAGTCTTCGGTGTAGAAAACCTCTGAAAGTCTTTTGGAAATCCAAATAGACTCCAGTCAGATCTCTTCCACACACATGTTTACTGATTTCATCAAAGAACTCCAACAAGGTTGTGAGACTTGACTTTCTTCACCAGTCATCCTAATGTTTCCCAGGATATCACATTTATCCCTGCATTTATTAGTTCTAGTCTCAATTTCAGACACTATTAACTTGTCTTTTGCTCATCTCTAGTTTGTCTCTTCTCTACTGGAACACTAGTTAAGAATTGGTATAAAAAATGGTCGCTTCCCATTTCTTATATACTAAGATCATATTAAGCAAAAGGCCACACTACAATATGTAGCTATTTTACTACAAGTTTTTTTTAGTTTTTTGAAAGTTGTTCCCAAAATTGATGTCCTCAGTATGATGGTTTTAATGGTATTTTTGAACTTTTAACTGATATGAGTTAATGATTTTGCTTGTTTGGTTGGGGTTTTTTTGTATAACATTTTATTTTTCTGAATTTATTAATTTCGTGTATCACCTTCCTCCCTGACTTTGTTAGTATAATTTTGCTTTCTCATAAGGCTTCCTAATAGTCAATATGCATTGACCATGTGCCTCTTTAGACACCTTTAGATAGACACCATAATTCTTGAAAGGTTTTAACTGTATTTGATGTTCCTTTCAGCTGTTTTTTTAAGAAACATTCTTGGTCTTATCTGTTTCTCCTTTTTGAAAGTGAATGCAACTGTGTAGATTTTTTTGAGTTGGTTTTGGGTATTTTTCTGTTTCACGGATACTGAATCTAAGCATGTTAAGGCTGATGCTACAATTCTTTAATTGTAAAGATTTTAAATGTGGCTCTGGGCGCTACTCAGCAGCAGCTGGAGGGCAGCTTCTGCTGTGGGATCCCTAATCACCCACCCCATTAACCATTTGTTGATTGTATGTCAAGATACAGGAGCAGCGTCACAAGCCAGTGTGACATGCATTCTTTGTCCGTGGAGAATGTTGAAGTCTGCGGTTGTTCCTTGCAATATCATCAGTTGTTAGTGTTGAGGCAGCAGCTGACTCTTCTTTCATAGAGCTGACCTGTCATTTGCGGTTTACAAGAATGTTGCAACTTCACGTTTATAGAAAACAGAGTTTTATTTTGTTCTATAGATACAGAAAAGAAAGACTTCAATTATTTTGTTAGCCTTGAACAAGTCTTTGGTGAGCACTTTTATTTTCTAATCCCAACCCACCTTTGAAAGCTTGAGTAGTCCACCAGCTTTGCCACCAAAATCATTGCTATGGATTGCTGTTGAAATCAGGCCACCTTTTGAACATTAGGAAGTCAACACTGAATATGAAAAAGCTGTGCATTAAGAAGTACTTTAGGTAATGGTACAGCAGTGCAATCTGCTTTTAGATAAGAAAAGAATTACTTCAGTAACTTTGTAACAGCTAAAGTGAAAAATCAGAGTTAAGGAGACTAATATGTATTAGTATGGAAGTATGGAAGAATCTGGATGCATTTGTGTGCATTCTACAGAATAAATTAGTATTACAGCTTTTGATGTCCAGATGTACTATTTCTAGTCAACAAGAGCCTGGAGATGAGTCTTTTCTCCTTATTTTCTTTGTGTGGAGAAGCCTTAAATGAAATTGAAGTCTAATTTCTGTAGGCCAACCTCCATTACCTTATATACTACCTTAGCTCAAGGCTGAAACAATAGTTGAAATGAAACTCTGGAGCTGAAAATAACTTTTACTGTGTAGCTGGTAGAACACATCCTGCTTAGGAGCATTGTGTTTAATTCACATTGTTTCATTCCCTGTAATGGAAAGCAGTCCATAAGATTCTGGAATCTGGACCACAGTGTCTGCTTCCATTGTTGTAGAACACAGTCCTGCAGAGACAAATGCAGTTGTCATCTTTGCTTTAGTATTAACCAGTGCTCCATAATGACATTTTAAAGCTGCAGGCACAGTTTTGAGCTGTGACTGCAAATTGTTACTTGGCTGGTAAAAATCACTAGGGAGGTATTAGAGCCATTGTCTGAAGTTTATTTTTGAATGGCTTCCATCTGAAAGGCAAGGTGCCAATTTACTTTGAGTTCTTTTTTCTAGGTTTCCTTTGGCTTCCCTAATGGATAAATGTCTTCTGATGCTGACAAAAATCTTCAGCATGTCTCTGTATTGAAGTTTGCACTCTCATTTAAGACATAATGTAGGGGCTCCAGTGACATGTGAGTTTCGCATCTGCAATTAAATATTCTATGGGGAGGGATCTGATTATGCTCACTGAGGAGTTCCTGTTGAGGAAAGGGAAACCTATGGTCAGTGTCTCAGATTCAGCACATGCCTTTAATATCACATACCTTAAGGTGCTACTGATGTTTATCCAGAACCTGACATGACTGATCACAGTCCATTCTTGAATATCACTATTCATTTCTTCCTGAATATTCACAGGGAGCAACAGTGCACAGCTGCTGCTGTGGGAGTAATGGACTGTTTAAATTTGAAGTTCACAAAAATATTTTGTCTGGCTGCTTCTCTGTCTTCTCATGTTCTGTACAGTACGTGCCCTCCTAGGCCGAAACCTTTGTAGCGCAATACTGCACTAGCAAAGATCTGTGGCACGTTGTGAATACAGCCAGTCCTGGTACTGGCAGAGACCTCAGAAGGCTATTACAGTCTATATGATAAATACTAATATAACAGTATGTTATAGCTAGGAATTATTTTGCATAATATTTAGCCAAAGGAACAAAAAGTTTAGTGTGGTTTTTCAATATTAGGATAAAAATGTATGGGTATGGCCATATTTGGAACATTTAGATCTTTTAATTATGAAACACCTTTTCTTACTAATGCAGTCAGATTGTTTGCTAAAGCAGCTTCCTTGCTTCACCTTTGCTTTCACTTTCACATTGCAAATATTGTTAGGTTCAGCATGAATCTGTCAGCATAACTGCTCTATGTGCTAGCAGTGCCCAGTCCAAAAAAACATCAATGACTGACATTTATAATGTCATTCAAGAATTTCAAACTGTCTTCTGCCAAAGGTTACTTTGCTAGTCAATCCATCCTTTATCTCCTTTCCTTACTGACAAGGAGTTAAAGACATCAGTCGGTTACAGAAATGCTCGTGTAGAAATATAAGAACAGCCACTCTTTGTCTGACCAGTGATCCATGTAGCTTACCAGCCTGTCTGTGACACTGTCCAGAGAAAAGGCACAAAGGAGAATGTATTGAGTGAACTCTGTTCAGTTGCCCTGAAATGGTGGTTTAGAAACTGCATGCAGAGCACTTTCAGCCGAGATAATACTTTCTATTATTCTAATTCTGAAACCCTATTTCTTTATTTATTTAGTGCTCAATTCCTGTAGCAATTAACTGATTATTTATTACATATAGAAATATAACTATTATAAATCAATATACCTAATTTTTATATATATATATATAAGATAAATACATTTTAATAATTTGTTAATTGAAAAGTTATTCCTTGGTTTTTTGCCTTAAACCTCCTGCCAGATCACCCATTTTACTTCCACGGTCTGGAAAGCTTTGAAGAGCAGCAGAACAGGATCTGAAGGATCCTATTCTGATACCGTTAGTGGAAAGACAGACGGTCAGGACATGAAGAATGGTCATGACTACCAGACTTCATGTATTGCAAGGCCACTTGCAAGTGTCAGGGTCCCTTTGTGCTAGCAATGGTAAAGGCTTCTGAGAGAGAGTATAATGCAAAGAACTGATAGTCTAAACAGAAGGATCTCTCAGATTGGAATAATGAAAAAAGAGGAGTTTCATTCTTTCTGGCTGTTTGGAATGAGACAGTCACAGTTACTGCTCCTGCTGCCCAGACAATAAGCTGGGGAATGTCCTTATACACCATCCTCCCACTTTTACTCAACTCTCTTCAGCTAGTTTAGGTGATTCCTGCTTGCAGAGGCACTGGAAATTAGAGTGTGGCAGGCAAGGCAGTGGCTCTAGGAAGCTGTGAGCAGGAGAGACTGGAGTTAGGGAAGTAGATAGTGATGGTTGTAAGAAAAGTCATGCCAAGTCAGACCAGAGATCCGTTTAGCTCAGTGTCATAACTCTAGCAGGACTCACATCAGGAAAAGAAGCAGAAGTTATGTACTAGAGTCATAAAGTGAGTGGCCAGCAGAACAGTGGGTCCCTCACATGGCCCAAACCTGATTGCACCAGGATCTCTGAGAGAGGGATGTTCATGAAACCAGCTGTCACTCCCTGCACAGGATCACAATAGTCAAGAACACAGACTCCAAGATGACCAGTATTGATTGCTACTCATGGAAGCAAGCAGCTGCAATGGGCAGGAGAAGGTAGATAAAGTTCCAGATCAAGTATTCTATTAAGTATAACTTCCTTATGCTCACAGCCATTCTGTTGATGCTCCCTTGTATAAAACTGCTGTCAATAAGAGTACCTTCAGAAACTGAGTACTAATACGCTAAGCCAAGTGTGAAGCTGAGGCAAAATTTGAGGAAAGATTCAAGACTGTAAGAATAATCACTTCTCCCAGAATTTGCCATCTCAAATTTGTAGAACAACTGCATCAATGTCTCAAAAACAAACCAGAAGTAGGAGCCTGTAGAAGGTGACAGGAAAAGGTAACTACAGGCAAGTGTATACTGATATTTCCCCAGAATACTCTCTTAGCAACCAGGAATCTATACATCCCTCTAAGACTTTGATGAATTTTTATTCTGTGGGTTGCTTATTCCCATTTTGAACCTGCATGACCTTTGGCATCTACAACCTTCCATGGCCATAGCTTAAACAACACAGTGATCTGTATTTCCTTCTGTTAGTTTTGAGTGTCCTGATCATCTTGCTTGCTGTTCTGTAGTTATTATATTAAAAAATACACTGTACCATCTTTCATATTTTATTCTTTGTCTTTTATATCACTAGTATGTTTCATATTAAATGGTCTCTGTTCCAGGTTGAGAAACCTTAGTTAGTTAGCATTTTTCTGGTTTGGGCTCCCTACAGTAATACTGCATGTCCTTTTTTGATCTCTTACAATTCTAACTTATTTCTTTCAGGAAAGAGTGTTCAGCCCCACTCACAGTTTTCACACCACCAATGAGTCAGGGAATTATACAGTGGAATAATGCTGTCCTTGATTCCTGGTGTCTGGCAGTCTTTTTTTTTTTACTGTTAACAAGATACTGAGATTTTGTTTTCATCAAACTGTTTACTAAACCCTCAAGATTTTCATCCTGCCCTCATAATAGTCAGGACGGAGCAAGAGTTTGCATGTGAAGTTCAGGTTGTTTTTCCCCATATGCATTTTCTAAGCTGAATTTCAACTGCAGTTTCTTTGCCAAGTCACTCATTATCATGAGGCTTCTCTGAAACTTCCTCCTTTCTTTATTGCCATGAATAGTTTACTGTCAGCACCATTTTTGTCACCTCAGTATTCTTCCCCCTTTAATTCATTTCTGAATACACTGAGGGCCTCAGGTCCCAGCACAAAGCCCGTTGGGACTCCATTGGCTTTTTGTTCTTAGTCTCTGTTTCTGATCTCCTAAACAGTTCTTTATCCATCCAAGGACATTCCCATGTTGTTTAGATTATTTAAAAGTGTTTTAGTGAGGAACATTACTGAATGCCTTTTGAAAATACAAGTAGACCATATCAAAGGGAGACTCCTTGTCCACATTCTTAATTGCTTCTTCAGGGAAATTAAATAAATTTGTGAGACATGATTTCTCTTTAAAAAAAAACCCACAAGAAACAAATCATGTTGACTCTTCCTTATTTATATTTCTCCATATGTCCATTCATATTAATATGTAGGAAAACTTCCAATAATTTTTCAGAGAGTTGTGAGATTCATAGGTTAGGCATTCCTTGGGTCTCTCTGGAACTTCTGAAAAAAAATCAGCATCACGTTGGCCAACTTTCAGTGCCAACACAATTTTAGGCAAGACGAATGTACCACAATTAGAGTTTCCCTACTGCATCTTGAGTTTGCTTAGAACTTTAGGGTGAACAGAAGTTTCTGATGGCTTATAATTAATTTCTTATGTCTCTTGCAAGTTTTTTCCCATGATTTTTTTGTTTTCACTCTTATTTTTGACTTGTCTTACTGTGCTTTTTTTCACTTAATATGCCAGCACTGGAATTTTCTACAGGGGTGCTTTCTCACTTTAAAAGCTGATTTTGTCTTGGTTTTCAGGCCTATAGGCTTTCTTCTGGTGCTTTTAAAGTATTTCTTTATGTGCAGTACTAGTTTGTCCTGAAAATCCAATAAATGGCGGCCATTCCAAGGTGTGGGAGGAAGCTGCTGATAGGGGGAGTGGCTGTAGAACAGAACAAAGTAAAAAGAAAGAAGCGGTGAAGAGGAAGTGGCCAAACTTTTTGATATGGCTCTATAGGAGAGCAGGAGAATGGTACCTTTACTTCACCAATGCAGTCTGGATGCACTCATGAGGTTTTGCTAAAAGACATACGGGATGTTTACTGTGGAGGAGAAAATTGAATTCAAATTTTAAAGTTCAGGAGTGTCACACAGCCAAAGCACCAGTCGGATCTCTCTTGCTCTTTTAATGAATGCCATTGCTAGGATGATCTTAGTCCCATTAGCAAGTCAGCATTTTCACTAGCACACTGGCTTAAATAATATTACAGATGAACTATAAAGAAAGGAAAATAAAAACAGAGGGATCAGTGCCAATGGTTTTCAAGGAGTGTGCTTCCTTCTTAAACAGTTGACTGGTTACTTCAAGAGGCAGTTGTGGGAAAAGAGGATTAAATAGTGGAAATACAAGAGATGCAACTGGGATGCGCACAGCTTCTCTTGAGAAAGAAAACAGAAAAATGTGTGGAATATATAGGGTAGAAAAAAATACTTTATTCTGCTAGATTGCTATGTCAAAGAAAAAAGATCCACATCAATATTTCTGTTTATTCTTCTAGATGCAAATAATAGAAAGACAGCCATAAGATGAAGGGAAGAAAACATCAACATGCTCACCTAAAGAATGTTGTTTTTTTTTTTTAGATTGGAATTGAAGAACACTACTTCTATGTGTTAAATTATGGTGCATTATAAAAAGTCACTCAATGAAAAATGTTTATCGAGAAATGTATTTATAGAAGCCTGATTCTTATCTACGGTTATGCTGTCTCTGCTACCTACTGATTAAAAAGCAGGGTGCAGCTCTGAATACTTTTCTTCTGCTCTTAGCTTGGGCACTGATTAGTTTGTAACCTTTGGCATGCTACTTTGCATGTGGCTGCTGTAGAAATAATTAGAAATTATAATGCAACATGAAATATTATTCCAATAAGAGCTTATAACAATCTGACCTTTAGATAATTAGTGTCACAAGTCCTCAGCCTTTTCAGATTTCAGTATATGTTGTTTATTTTTAGTTTTCTCCTTTTTCAGTAATAATTCTTTGTATGAGGATAAGCTGCCTGGGCTCACTTTGACTTTCATGGTCTATTTCCCCAGGAACTGGAAATCACCAATTACTGTTTTGTATTCAAAGCAGTTTCTTACCTACAGTTCTTTTCATTCTCGCTTAAATACTATGGGTTGTATGTTTACTTTTAAAAGCATTTAATTTAAAATAAATAAAGGGCTTTATAATAATATACTATTATAAATGTTCTGAAGTTAAACACCTTAAACATTTAGTTTTAACACAAAACATGTAAAAATGCCTCAAATCCACTGTACAGTTTTGGATCTACTATGCCCTGAGCTCCACTGAAGTACAATGTCAGAGTGAATATGAAGTGTAGATACAACTCTCTGATATACAGAATTATCTTTAAACCCTTGCTGCTTATACCATCTATGCCTCTGCACAAGACTCTTTAGAATTGTGAAAGAACATTTATTTTGTAATTAAGAAAGCTAAGCTAGATATTTTTCTGTTTGCAACTCAGATATCAGACTCACTTCTTCTTTGTCTTTTTATGAGTTTATTTCTGGTTTTGTAGATTTATTGTGCCGTTTTATGTGCTATCAATGTTAGTGTTGTGAATTTGCCCATCCTCAAGCCATCAGAAGCACAGAAAATAATTTCACAGTACCTGACAACATAATATTACATATTCAATTTAGCTTCCATAATTTCCTTTTCCTGAAACTTACAAGTATCTTTCTCTACTGCTTGTTCTGTGATGATTTCATACCAGGCCCCACATTTGTTAAATATGGCCCTGGCCTCATGAAAGTGATAAGTGAATACTGTGAAATGATGGGACCTTCCAGTTTTTCCCAGATAAAATGCAAGACCTTCACCTCTTTCAGTGTTCAGAATCAGAGCCTCTTGAATCTATTCCAGTAACGTAAAAATAAATAAAAAATCAATACTTCCTAGAATATAGTACAAAGTTTGGAAGAGCAGCAGAGATAAGATAAGCTTCCTGTGTGTGAAATCCTTTCACTTTTGTAAAGGCTTTCCTGTGTCATGAATTTCCAGTGAAAATATTATCAGGAACTGATATAATGTCCTGAGTTAAATGGAGTAGATCCCTTTTCCTATCCACATTTCACATACAACACTCATGGTCTGTGCTATTCAGCATACTGAAACCATTGACAATATGGAAATTGGACGCAGGAGAGAGACAGTTATGCGGCTTTAAAACTCTAGGAGGGTGCCTGCTGCTTCTGACAGGCAGAACACACAAGGATGTTAATATATCTTCAAAGTTCTGACACGAATCTCTTGGATTAGATAGACAGTGGACCTACTACAGAAACTCTTAAATGGAATAAAAGTGGTGCTGTTGAGACAAATTAAGACATAGAATAAAACATTTAACATAATGGCCATGAGTTGAAAGGTATTTTGCTGCTTGCTTTTTGGATGAGGCCCAGACAGAAAAGAAAAAAAACACAACCTAATATTTAGTCTTGACTATAGCTATCTGACAGGAAAATGTGTTGCATCATTTGTCTGCTGCTTCCAGGTGCTTAAAAAAGCTCAGTGGTTGCTCTCAGTGAAACTTGAGTGCTGTCCAAATATTAAAATCAGTTTCTAAAAAGCTTGGTTCATTCTAGAAGGCCATGCCCTATGGGACAAAACCCAAAGGACCCACTGCCCTACTTTGTTGCTATCACTGGCACTTCCCTCTCCGTTTTGTTGGCACAAATCTTGGTGAGATCATGTAGCAAACTGATCAAGGGCTGAAAAAAAAGACCCTTCTTTTCTGCTGGTTTATTTTGAAGTAGGATCATTTCCTTTGTTCAGTTTAAAATGTGATACGACAAATAGCTGTGCCATCAGCAGTGAAGGGATACTACACCTCTGTCTAGGAATGAGTGGTGGAGATGGGAACATCTCAAACTTCGTTATTTCTTGATGGAACTCTTTATCTGATCTAGTCCACCTGATCACTGGTTAGATAAAGCTGTTATATGACTGAAAGACCACGGAGAGCATATAGGCAAGAGTGTCCCACATGCATTGAAGTTCATAGCCTAGAAAATTTTCACAGGGAAAGAACATGCTATGACATTTTTGGAAAAGCTGTTCATATTTGTGAATAATTTGTGGCATTTTTACTCAGTTCCTTTCCATTTTTACTCTTCTCCCTCCCCAAGAAAAAAAATAAAAAAGTATTGTTATTTTCTTCTTATTTTCATTTAATGAGTAAAATGTTTTTCTTTTATTATAAAAATATGACATTTTGATAAAATGCTGGAAAAATAAAATAATAAAAATATGTGTTCTAAGCATGAAAAACTGAAAAGACATGTAAATAGTGGTCCCTCCTCTAGAGACTTTAAGGTACAATTTGGGAGAAGGCAAAATGGATGCAATAATTAGAAAGAAGAGCATAAAAAAATACAGCTTTGAGATCAGATTCTGGTAAACTGTATCACACTGTTGTATTAATAATCCATCAGAGAAGGTTGTTGCGGTTTAGGAATGATACTCTCCAATTTAATGCTCCCCCAGAGACTCTCCAAACCACACTGCTGCTTGTTTGCTCTCCCCTCCTCCTACCCACCTCACCCTGTGGACTGGGAGAAGAACAATCTGCTGGAAGCAGCAGAGTTAAGAAAAAGAACAGTAACAGCAACAAAATTAATAACAAAGTGTATAAAACAGGCAAATGAATCACACATGACTGCTCGGAACCAACATTACCCAACTGCTCCCTCTGGCTCTGAACTGACATTACCTGACTGGTCCCTTCACTGTGCTTGCTCCGCTGGAAGGATTCCCTTCATGGAAGAGAGAAGCCCCTGCAGCAATGACATGATGTATATAATAACCTCTATGTCCTAGCTATGCCCCTCCTGGCACTTGCAAAACGTACCCTTGACCTGGCTGGACAATTCATAAACCATTCGAGAAGTAAACCCAAATGAAAGAGTAGCTTTGAGCTACACACCGTGTAGGTGACTGTAAACTTGTTGATGAACCATTCTCCTCTGTGTGTTGGTTGTGAGTGGCCACAAGTTCAACCATCATCTGACAGGGTTGGGAAATGAACTGGTGACTACAGTGGATTCATGGCCTGTAGTAACCCATCTTTCAAGATCACAGTACAGTGAGTGCTCAATCAACAGACACAAAGGGGAAGGACCAGACTCCTGTTCCACCTAATGTAGTGTCTTGCCTTAGAGAGAGTAAACAATGCCAGCACTCTGAAAAGAAGGTGTAAACACCGATTTGGGCTGTGTGTTGGTGATTCTTGCTCAGTTTTGAGAAGAGGTGGTGAAGATATAACCTGACAGTCTATATATGCCTTATATTTCTATTTGCATTCATTCTTATTTCTCAAAATATCCGGCATTCTTTCAGGGCAGGGAACAGGCAAGAGGCTGGGGAGTAAACTTTTAGTTCAGCTTCCTGCACTGTACAAGTGCTATGAATAAATAAGACTTCACTGTTTAAGCTGATAGCTTTCAGTGAGTGGATTTATTTGAGACCGCTCATAGTGTTTGAGTTTTGGCTTTTTTGAAGATCTGTAGAGTAGATGATGTTGAAGGGAAGTGTTATGAAACAGAACCTGGACTCGTCTTGTGAGACTTGGTCTTTCCCATCTGATCCTCATTTCAATTAGCACAGATAGGGTGTGGCACTAATCAGGTAATTCCCCCCTCTAGCAGTACAGCTGAATGCAGTTAATCTTTCAAATTGCCTTTATTTTAACACTGTCATTTTTTGGCTTCATATATGTTTCATTAGAAGTGGTATACATCACTAGTGAATATACAAAGTAGTTTTCTCAGCTGAAAGAATTAATTCTGGAGAAAAATAAGAAGTTGTGATGATGCTGATTCATGCACCACCTGAGGTATGAAATGCAAAAACTTGCTGGTACTTTTTTTTGGTCAGATGACTGGTAGCTGAAGAATAGTGAATGTGGTAAATTTTTAATCTATCTAAATCTCATTTATGGTTTGACAATTGCTGCATGTGTAGCAGCAGCAGGGGCCAGTCTGGTGTACTCATGTGTACCAGAAAAGTCCCTCTTGCTTGCAGTTACGCATCCATCTGTAAAATGCTTCTGAAGAATAAATGTAGAGTAGCTGTAGTTAAGTACAAACTGCTGCATAGTATTTGTTCCTTCTCATTCACCTTTGTCCTTTTCTTCTTTTCCCTTTTCATATTTAATATAGCATTTGAGCCAAATTTCAAGTTCAGTATGTACTCTGATGTATCTCAGTGTTGATAGTATGTTAAAAATTATGTCTGTAAAGGCATCCTGCTTGAATGTGTGAGCCAGGTCTTCAGTCCTGACACGTTTTTGGATGTACTATAAGAACTAGTTTTTTTGAAGAACAGTTCATTACATTCTGATTTTCCTCTGGGTTTTTGCTTACTTTCTTTATTGACTGAAGTTCATCTATGCTAAGGCTCGCACAAAGAGGCATACTTGTCCAATGTTAAAAATGGACTTTTAAGATGAAAGGTTCTTAGTCAGAAATTTCCCAGACCTGAGGTCTTTACTACAGCTGTTCAGCAAACCTCGGGTCTGATTTCTTTGTACAATAAAGCGTGAGGGTTTTTTTGGTTGTGTTTTTTTTTTTTTTTTTTTTTTCTTTTTGGCTCTTTAAAAATACTCCAAATATGAACAAACAAAATACCTCTCTGTGGTCTCTTACTTGCTTGAGTGACATCATTAACCTTAGACAGCTTAAAAGCTTTATTTATTTTATAGTTTAGACTAAGAGACTAGGATTGTATTAAAATTTTCACCAAAAATGGAAGCAAGAACAGAAAAGAATACAGATACAAATGTAACTAACCTTTCCATTGGAATTTCCTAATTTTGAAAGTGGTTTACCAGGCTTGGATCAGATTTTGAAACATTTATGCCTCTGTATAATTTTGTATATACATGGATAACATTAGTCATTAGATAAATGTCTGCAGGAACATAACAGTGCATTCACTTTATTTTTTAATTTAATTTTCTAGATTTTTCTTACTAATATAGAAATGTTCAAAACATCTCATAAAAGTACTCTATGCAGTATTGCAAAGGCTGAGGGATGTCAGTAGATGGGAACTTTCCTGAGACTCATTAATCATTAGGGGCAAAAAAATAACCATGGGCAGATGGCACCTGACTGTCCTGCTCTTCCCTTGCCCCTCCATAGTTATTGGCAAGCACTGAGGAGTGGGATATGGGAGACTCACAGTCCACAGGAGGAATGCTATGGGGAGAGAAGAGGACTTGGAGCATTGAGAGTGTTAAATGGAAATGTGTTTGTCCACAGGTTGGTGGTTGAATACAATGGGAAGACAGAAAGCTTATTTTTAATGTAATTGAGAGACCTGGATTGCTTTGGGAAAGGATACCTTTTGCTCCTCTTGTAGGTACAACAAAATTCAAGTATCTTCTCTCAAATGGGCTTATCAATTTTAATTTATTTTGCTAAGAATAAATTTTGGGGAAAAGTTAGTCCTTCTCCTGTCTCCACAAAGGACTCTCTCTGGCAAATACTGAATAATTTGAAGAAGCTGACCAGAACAAAAGATTTTATAATTACTTTCATTATCTGTGGGAAAATATCTCATAGGCATGACTTTTCCAGTACTGCAAAATGTATTTTGTGACTTTCCCTTGTCTCAAGACTTCCTTTAACCAAGTTCTTCCATGTGTTGGGAGAACTCTCCCCTCTCACAGCAAGAATAGTGCAGTTAGGTTCAGTGCCCTTTTCTTTACAGCTGCTGAGGCAAGAAAAGCAGCCTTGTTCTTTGCTCTTGGACCCTCAGATCTCAGAATGACCCTTGGGGACCAATAGTAGCAGGTGTTAATTGGAACAGTCTTTTGGCTGCTTTGAGGCACTCTAGGGACAAGCCAGGGTTTTAAAGCCATATGTACTCACTCCAGAATAATTAAAGCAGAAATTTGGATGTTTCACATTTCAGGTTTTGCCATGCTTTCTGCTTGTGCTGATTTTTAAATGTACAAATGGAATTTGTGTTAACAGGAATCTCGTCCAGGAGCCAGTGTTCCTTTGCTTCAGGGTATTTCAGATAAATTATTTTTCTCCTTTATTAAAGCTAATAAAAATAGTCATCCTTAGGCATTTGGAATCTATCTGCATTTGTGTCTTTTCAGCATAGTTTGGATAAAAGGGGATTCCCTCAGGCACCTACTTTTTTAAAGGTGGGACTTACTCTTGTCTTAGTTTAGAGTAAAGTAAAACAATTTAGAATTCCTTTCTCAAATTGACCACGCCTCTTTTAAATGTAAAACAAAATTTTAATTTGGAAAATGTATAGAGGGAAAGATAACAGTTATTAACTACTAAGTATTTATTTATATATATATATTCAAAACACCAGAACAGAACAAATAACTGTAACCAAAACCTCTAAAGAAATGAGTCTCTGAAGGGACGGAGTGAAAGCTCTCCTGTAGGCAGCGTGTCCTCCTTTGTTCTCAGCGAGCAGAGGGGGCCAGGGGCTCCCACGTTGGTGCCGTCGGTGCCTCAGCAAAAACTGTAGTAACTCCAAAACGATGAAGGTTTTCTGTCCCTCTGAAGCGCAAGGCACACCAGGCTAGGAGCAGGAAGCAGGGAAAGAAGCCAAAACCCAAAGGAGTCCCTCCAAGGTGCCTCCTTCCCCAAAAACCATGGCCGAAGCAGTGAGTGGGGAAAAAAAAAAACCAAACAACTCCCCAAACAAACAGCAGAACTCTCCTCCCAGCTATCAGGTTGGAATTCGGATCGTTAGCCGGGTCTTTGTCAAGGATGGTGTCAGCTCCCAAAGTCTATGTTGGTAGGGAAAGAAAAAATTCTGACAAATTCTAAAACTATAGCAATTCTTCACTCATTTTGGTTGCATCAGTAGTTAGGACACAGCTACCGAAAGAAAAAAAATCAACCAAATTTCAGTATATTTCATCATACTCTCAGTACCTTCCTACTTGATTCCGCTGTCTGTCCTTGAATAATGAGAACTTGGTGCTTGAGTTTGACTATCCAGCATTTTTTGCTTTCTCATAGAGGTACACCCCTTTGTATCTCTTATTTCATCCTATAATGTTTGGGGTTTGACTCATTTTTAGACTCTGACTGTAGATCTTCTGATAGAATGGACAATGTTACGTTTGAAAGTCTGGACTTTCTTCTTGTACCTCTAAGCAGAACTTTGTAGACAAAATTTTACTGTGAGGCTTAGCCTTTGAAGTAGGATGTGACATGACCAGTGCTGGAAACTCTTACACCTGTAGGATTTCAATCAGCCTAGGAATCTGAGAAGAATTTGTTGTTACTCCAAGGAACGACTGTATACACAGCATAGTGGTAAATGTATTCTCTTTGTGACCAAAACCAGAAAATGCCTTAAAATAGTTACTCAGTGACAAAGCATTACGTTTCTAATCTTAAAATTCAAAGCCACATATTAAAACCAGTAAAGAGTTTTTAAATTTTATGCAAGTTTTTTTGAGTGTTTAGCGAAATCTGAGTAGTAGTTTTGCAGCTACTGTCTCACACTTTGTGTTGGGTGTAGTGGAACTTAGAGCTTCCGTGTGATTTGAAACCATCTGGCAGAGAGTCTGCAGACATCATTCCAGCAATGCTGCTGCACCTCGCAGGCAAGGCACTGGGGAAAAAGCCACCACGGACAGGTATTTAGGTGAGGTTATGTTGGTGATGCTCTAATAGCAAAGCTAAGTGCTTCTTAATCAAACACATCAAAAATGTGGCAATGCAAACACTGCTGGATGCTGGGTAGCCAGGCAGCTGCTGTGTGCTCCTGGTGCAGGGTTCTGACCCGGGAATGGGCACTGCATTGCTCCCCAGTGTTTGCCAGTGTGTTTTTTGATGTCACCAACCGCCCAAAGCCCATCGATGTGCTGTTTGGCTAGGAAAACAGTGGGAGGGTTTGCGGATATATTTTAAAACAGATTTTGCTCAAATTGGACTTCCATTGTAGAACAAGGATCACAGCAGAAAAAAATTGAGCTAAAGAGGCTGGAGTGAAAGATATTCATAAATACTTGCACTTAAGGTGCGGACTTGAAATTTATGTACAAAGTAGTTCCCCATGCACCACCCTTGGTGAGAAGGGATGATGTGGGAAAGAATACTGGGCATAGGGCTTCCCATTCTGACTTTGCTATAAATTTAACACGTGGCAATGCTGTACGTTTTTAAATTTCCCTCTGTTTCCTTTTCTCACTCTGTAAAGGAAAGAGTAATGGGGAGACTATTTGCACTTAAGGGAGTTTATAAATGAAGCAATTTCATAATAATAATTTTAAAAGGTGTTATTTTCTTAATTTTCTATCAAAAGGTTTTAACAACTAAACTAAATAAATTGAAAAAGTAAAACTGGAATTTTAAAAGCTTTTTGTCAAGTTTTTAATTTTAATTTTTCACTGGGGATCTCCATGAAAATGTTTATATTTGTGAGGATTTTCTTTATTTTAGTGAAATGCAGAAAATGCTGATACAGAAGTATCTTTTTGTGAAAATTTATTTTCAGTGGCAAAAATATTTTTTTAATGTTACCATTTTTTTTTCCTAAAATCTGCCATTTACTGTGACCATAAATTTATTATTTTGGTCAGATTTGTTGGTTGGTGTTTTTCTTCCATAGATATAAATTAGCAAACGAAGGCAAAACCTGTTTTCTTCTAGCATATAGTGTTTGGGACTTTCCTGCTTTTTGAAAAAATGGCATTCTCCTACTGCATAGTTCAGGGTAAGAATATCAGGCTGTACTGGAGACCAACAGCACATCCAATACAGCAGCAGACAGCAAAAAAAGGAAGTAAATTTGCAGTTTTTAAATTACCATGATCTTTACCCTTCACACCTGTTTTCTGTCCATTTGCCACGTATACCAACTTTTATGATGCCATTTATATGGTTGAATACTCTAAAGAAGATCTCACAACAAACTATAAGCCTTTTTCTAAGTCCTTTTAGTGTCCACAACTTTTGATCGTGTCTTAGAAGAAGCAGTTGTGACCATTTGATGATAAATCGTTTACTGGCATGCAAGGGTCCGCTGGGCTTTGCTTGCACTCGTGGTGTCTTTCATCTTCAGAAACTTTCTGTGCAGAAATATTTCTTGCTGACTAAAAGTTCAGTGCCTTTGGTGGTATTGTTTTATTTTTTCCCTTATTTTCTTTCCCACCATCTCCACACCCCAGTAACAAGTATGCTGTTCTGTTGTTGTTGTAGATTTCAGCCACAGGGAGATAAAAATGCTTAATGCTGTGTGGATTTGCAGACTCTGATCTGTAACAGGCAACAGTGACTTTACTGTCACTGGGCTTACAAAATCTTGGCACCAGGCTATCAGAGAGACTTCACACATCCCTCCCTGTTCCCTACTTCCAAGGTGAATCTTGGTTTGCAGAATTTGACTGCCTCATAGTGCAGTACAAAACCAGCTTTTCAGCCATTCAACGATCTACATTTTCTAAGTTGTGCTAAGTTAGCACACAGATTAAAAAAATCTTAATGCATACTATGAACTCATGATTCTTACAAATCCTGAGATGCTCAGCAACTAAAATCCTCAGGGAACAGTGGTGGCCTAAGATTTATGGTAACTTTTAATGGGACATATTCTTGTAAACCCTGAGAAGATAATTTCTTCAGACTTCTGAGGAAGGCCACTGTGAGCTGGGGCCATGGGTAAGAATAAATACATCTGACAGGCACAGAAAGTAGAGACTGGTCTTCTATTGATTCCCTTTTCACTGCTGCCATGTTAAGAGGTTTTTGGGAAGCAGTCAGGTTTCACTGGCATAGTGATCCTTTCTATGTACACCTCTCTGTTAGATGAGAGAGAAGGGAACCTGGCTAGGGTGTGTTGCAGCAAGTCCTGACCAACACAGGGTTTGGTGATGCAGCTGGTATAGATTAGAACAGCTCTTGGATTGCTTTCATCTATGGAAGGGCTGGGCTGGTAAAAAACTGCCCCCAGGATAAGAGAAATGCATTGGCTTTTTATGGATCTCAGCCTTCTCCTTAGTTACATCTAATGAACAATGGCACAGCTGAGAATGTGGCCACACACAGTCTGGAGAGTCTCTTTTTGTGACTAGATCTTGGGAAAGATTTCTCTTCAGTACAGAATTTCATGGGTTTCCTTTCTGAGGTTTGTGAAAATAAACAAATAAACCTTGTCCTGCAGTGGGAATGTTTCTGACACCATGAAATGGGTTTGATTTCCCTGTGTCATGGTATACCACTGCTCCTTTTAGCGGGTCTTATAACAGGTGCCACAGTGGTATCTGAGCACAATTATGTGTGGCTATTCCAGTTAAGTGTTAAATATCTGGAATGAATGTATACACTGAATGAGATTTTACTTTTATATATATTAGTTAGATTAATAAGAATTTGGCAACCAGAGCTAATTTAGTACTTCACGGCCTCCATCTTTAGGGTATTACCAGCTGTGTATCATCTATTGCCCACAATAACTGCAACTGCTCAGACCTCAGCATGTTTCCCACAGCTTCTCTGGACTTGCTGAGCCAGTTCTGCAGTATTGAAGTGACACTGACAAATGTTATTACTTGATTATTACACCTTGTTCAGGCATAACTGGTTTTCATATTTGTATATCTTTTACTGTATTTATGATGATTTCATTAGGTGTTCATCCCTTAATTTTCTTTTTTCTAATTAGAATGACTTTGTCAGCTGGTCTGGTAATAAAAACATAGTATTTTCTTTAGCATGTGTAGTGCAGAATTATATGCCACCACACTTACCTCCAGAGAAGACGGACGAAAGAACATATACAGTGTTTTGAATATTTGCTAAATGTAAAGAGTGTCAAACATAACTCCATCTTTTGTAGTCATGAAGGTTATTCTAATCCAATAAAATGTCCTTAGTAAACAAGAGGCAAAAAAGAGGAAGGCAGAGATCTGGGTATATGTAGGGAGGTTAAGCATAACAATTCATGGGGTTAACTTTTATTTTTGTCTCAAGGCCCTTCAGATTTTTGTTACATTTTTCTCTCTGTCAAATTGGCACTCAGGAGTTTTATATAAGGTCTATAACCAGCAATACAGGGCTATGGAGCAGAAAGTGTTAAAGAAAATCATAGGATGGATGTACTTGAAAAGAGGAAGGACACAAAGAGGGTGAGGTTTCATGAGAAGGACCATAAGCAAAAAAGGGGCACAGCGAACACACATGCCGATTTTTGAAGTCCACGGAACATCTCTGCAAAACATCAGAGAAGCTTCAGAGACAAGGGAGTGGGTGGCACCACACAGGTGACAAGAGGGAGAAAAATCTAGGATCACTTCCTTCAGCATCAGTGTTCCATTGGATCAGTTTAAATATCTAGTGTAATCTCAAGTAAGAGCTTGTGAGCCCATCACATATGACTGAATGCCAGTGCAGAGCTAGATCACCTTTTCCTGTCCATGTATACCCAGGTCTGGTCACATCTCTTTCCAGAGTGAAAAAAACAGCCAGAAACCACAACATTTAGTCATGTAATGCCTTTTCAGGATGTCTGAAAGAATTTCCAGCTATGATAGCTATGATTTGACCTTCATCTGTTTTCCATGGCTTGGTGTAAAGCATGATTTTCCAATACTTTCTCATTTTTATTTGTGGTCAGGCCAGAAAAAAGATTGCACCTTTGACTTCCTGTGTTAAAATTATGATTTTTAAATGTTTGGAAGGCAATGTAATGTGAAGAACTGAAGTAGAGAACTTGTCTCAGGATCTTGAAAACAATACTGGATTCCAAGGACACAATGTGTAAATGAAATACTGGTTTCAGGGGCCACTAGGGAGTACTAGACAATAAAAAAAGGATTAGGTTGTTCATTTGCAAATATGTGCATATACACTAGCACAAAGCCTGAACTTCAGTGAAACAAGTTATTTAGACCCTGACTTACCTCTACTCCAGTTTGCTTTTATCTAGTCTTAAAGCTATTGCTGGGAAAATTCAATCACCACTGTGGTTTAAAATTCTTATACACATGGTAAAAACTAATCCTGTGTCTATACATAGCCACAAATAAATCACATGTGCTGTAATTCATTCTGCTGCTGACACACTAGTTTTCTGACTGGTTTTGAATGGCTGAGGAGTTTCTAATATTTTCAGATTACTTGACAGAAGTGATGACCTCTCCCTGACAATTTCACTGTTGTCTATGACTATGTTAGAGCTGTTCTAAAGGTTCTGGTCACCAAAAAGAGGTACTGAGGCCTTAACAAAGATTGTGTGACATCACTGGGTTTTTAGCAGTTAATGTCACACCTGAATGAGAAACTGAAAAGTGAAGACGCTCACAAAGGGCACCTTTTCTTGCTGTTCTTAATACTCATCACTGCCATCCCTTTGAGCACCACAAACACATCATTGGTATAAACAGAGCCTTGCAACACCTCCCTGAAGTACCCAGTAGTGCTGCCTCCACATTTCTGATGGAGACTGAAACACTAAGAAGCAAATGGCTTCCCAAATGATGTCCAAGTTGCAGCCACTCTCCTGTTTTCTCCTCCTGTGATTTAACCTTGTGGACTGCATCTACTTCTCCTGTGTGAGAATTGTTGGAGGTTTGAGGTAATCCCATCAAAATCAGCATGAGTCTTTCTTCTGGCTCTTATCAGGCTCTCCATTCTTTGGTGTTATGGTAATGGTATGACCCTCAGTTGACTTGTGTATACACTTGAGGAACTAAGAGAGTGAGAGAATGAAGCTGATGTTCCATTCCAGTAATAAGCTGACTGAATACGGGAGGATTTACTGCAGCTGGCCAGGGCTATGGCTGTGAGTATTGCGGGGCTGAGAGTTCCCTCTCTCTCATCTGAGGGGAAATTCTGAGGAAGAACTGACTCCACCAAGAACAAAACATGCAGTGTGGGTGCCATGCCCTTCATTTCCTGACATGCTGTGATGCATCTGGTTTGCTGGAATGTGTGCCATTTGCATTTAGTACAGGGAAGAAAGCACATTAAAAGATTTTTAACGGAAGTTATGATGTCCTAGTGTCAATGAATCCCCCTTTCCTAAGCGTAAAAAATGCCTTTGCCTTAAATGGTAGGTGAAGTTCCTTTCTTCGTATAGAAGGCTGTAGTAACTTAAAAGCTACCGTGAAACTTAATAAAACAGCTTTAAATGTATAAGCCTCTGGTCTCCACCTTCATTCGCCCTATGTCCTCTGTAATCAACAGCAGTGTCTAGATTTCTAGCACTGTTTTTTCCTAAAGGTGTAAATGTTAACTGTGTAAACTTTCCTTGTAGATTTGAGGTAAATTAGTGCGTTTGACATGTTGGTCCATATATATTTATGTTCCAGTATCGCCTGATAGTGGCAAATCTTGTTCTCTGAGATACTGTACCAACACAAAAGAGAAAGTCTGAGTGCTGTATGTGTTTACAAGCCCTATAACTATTTATGTGTTCATTGTAGCTTTGCTTGTGTTCTGTCTCAGCTCAAAAAATGGCGTATTAGAACAGGAGCATCAGCCTATCAGTTTCTTTTGTGAGTAGTGGAGGAGTGAGAGACAGAAAAGCATGTGTGCACATAACAAGCATATAGGCATGAATATCCATGTACCTTGATAGACAAATACGTATTAGCAATTCATCTTTCTTTCTACCCATGCAGTGCTTCCTTGTTTTTATATTTAATACTAATACTTTAATGGGCAATAGCTGAATGACAAATAGTTACTACAGTTTGAGTACTCCCTTTAGGATTTCTCTTCTGTGCAGTAATCTATTAGTTTTTAACCTGAATGAAAGAAAGCAAAGTATTGTAGGGAAGTAGAACGCTTCTTTCTTGGATTCCAGCATGGTAATTCCTTTCTTTTCAGTGAAAATCTTCTGACTGATAGACCTACTGAAGAAGAAACAAATGCCTCTATCAAAGTCACCCTTAGGATGCCTTGCTTTCCTCAGTTGTCACCATCTGTTTTGAGGAAAAGTCATTTAGACAGATACAGTTGGCACTCATTTTATTAGGACAGAATTTTTTTTTTTTTTTGTGATTTGGGACAAGGACCCTCTATTGGATAAATAATTAGAGTAAACATCTCATCATGTCAGTGGATTGTCTTTCACACTGTCTGGTAGAATGGTGTTACTTCAGTTTTTCATAGAATATACTTTGAAAATCCGAATATTCTGTTTCCCTTTTTGCTGCTAATGGCTGCAGAATTTACAGGCAATGTACTGTCTCACTGAACTATTTACTTTTCTTTTGTTATCGACCTGATCTAAAAAAACAATATTTATTTTTACACTGAGTGTGAATGGAAAGTTTACCAGCTTAGAAAAAACAGCATCATGTTTTGTTTGGTACTTCTTGCTTAGTCCATTCTGTGTAACTTCCATTCTCCACATCCTCAGAGAATACACAGCACATCTTCCACACTAGAGATTTTCCTTGAGACTTGTCTTGCACGTATTATTTGCTTCCTTTTGGTTTTATAATACTCATTCCCTGCTTAGCAGGGACACTTCTGCCACAGATGTACCTTTTACAGAAGACCAAAGCCTCTTTGACATATCAATAACCAGGCAATAGCAGGTCTAACTATATTTTTATGGCTTCAACCTTCCTCTAAAGGTAGAACATTTTCTCTAAGCAGTTGGAGAGACTCAATAGCTGCATCTGCTCCTAATATGCAGGTAGTAATGGCCCTGCAGTTGCAGAGTAGTTTCTCCTTTACTTTCCGTTCATTTTTCAATTCTGCTTGCTACTGCTTGAAACAAAAGGTATCTAATGATGCAAAGCAACTTGAGGTGGGCAAGGGTCACCTCTCTGATGATGTCCTCGGTTATGGACAGTTCATTACAAAATATAAATGAACAGTTTACCTGGATATATGCTAGGAGGATGTATGAAGCTGAACAAGGAACTGATAATACTGAGATAATACCACCTAAAGTTTTCTGGCCTCTTCTTTGGCTTCTTTGAATGCTACACAAGTTCCATTAATTGCAGATCAGCAAGCAGATTGCACTCTGTATGTCAATACGAGCTCACGGGGCAGACAGCTCAGTCTGTTGATGTTCCCAGGCAGGCACGTGCTGTGTTACTGGGTCACTGACCTCAGTCCCCTCTCAGGGCTTTGTTTGGTTTGGAATTGCTAGGTCAGAAACGTGCACCTATTTAGGGCATGTGTGTTCTTGTACTGGATATACCAAGGGGTATAAAGAGAAAAGCATACCTCAATTTACATCTCCCTAGAATCAACTGGAAATGCTTCTGGGAACTCAGCTGTGGCGCTACATATATGAACACAAAGTCAGTTTTTCAGCACATACTCCATGCAATCACACTGAGTTAAGTAGAAAGCTGGGTTGTTATAATTTAAAAATGTTCTAAGATGTCTATAATGTCACTTATCTTACATACTCAAACAGTAGCAGTAAAGAGTAAATTATTTTAGTATTGAAATATCATAATTTTACATTATATCTTCTGAACCTGGCTCATTGTATTTGCACCTAGTATGTTTTTTGCAATAAGAAACATAATAAATTAAGTGAAACTTGTCCTAAAGTGTTTCCAGTAGACCAAAACCAACAGAGATGGTATTCTTATAGTTCTTTGCACTTAATATTTTTTTTTTCCCAAACTAACATAAGCATTGGAGTTCAGATTCAGTGGCTGTTTAATGCAGTCTGATCCTTTAAAACCCAGTATCTGTCTAAGGTCAGGCTGCAGAATTGTTGCACAATTTCACTTTTTCATAATTAAACTAAGTTGATTCTGAAACCTTTTACCATCAAATATAATTCTGTTTATCCTCCTCTTCAAAACACAGCCAGTGTGGTCCTCCCTTTCTCCCTCACTAATATGATGGAGAAGATATGAGTGTCAGTGCTAAAAGGCATCCTACAGCAAATAGAGCTACTGTTATCTTTTAAAGGTACACCTGAGGAGGTGGATAAGTTTGCAGCAATGAGGTTTATGTGTCAGCAAGGTTTGCCGAAAACAGTGTGTGAAAATCTCTGGGCTAAGTCAAAGCTGGGAAAATTCTTCCTCAAAGCAATGCCTGACTTGTTAGGGCACTTAATCTATCCTGGTTTTCTGTGAACTTTCAGAGAGCAAACATGGGGAACGGCTTAGCATGAAAACAAAACATCTCAAACGGCTATTTGCTTCCCTTTAGTCTCCACAAAAAAGAAGACAAGAGTCTGAGGAGTTTCCACCCTTAAACAAGATTTAGAGCCAGGCCTCATTTTAAAGATGTTTTGGCAAAAGAAACACAGACAGGAAATTTTCCTACAGCTAGTTTGTTTGAATGGTGACCTTTATCTTTCTCCAAATGAAAACGAAAACTCCTTCTATGCTGCATGACCTCCAATGAGGTTTAGTGAATTGCATCATGATGAGATGATGTTCTATATCAACATCTGTTTCTATTGTGTCCCATATGTGTTTTCTGTTTTACAAAATTTTCCTCTTTATCTTTCTGTGTCCTATTTTTCCTCCTTCTTCTAATTATTCCTCCTCGGTCCTTCTCTTGTCCCGTAGTGTGGCAGTGAGGAGGAAGCTGTATGCATGCCAGAGGTATGAATACACTTGCCTTTAGGTTGCTTTCCCCATTTTATCATCTTTCTCACCAGTTTAACTAGTTACCTCTGCTGGAATGGACCTCTGCAATGACTTTGCCAGACTGCAAGTGTTATAGTGGACTCCAAATTAAATTAATTTCAACCTTGGCACAGAAAGTATAGCTTTACATGTGTTCCTCCTAGGCATGGGTCAGGGAAAGACTTTTTAGATGCAGTTGGTAAGAATGTTGGCTAGGAAAACATTAGCTCTCCAATATGAAAGAATAAACTTTTAGTACTAAGTAACATGCCAAATTCAAGTTTGAAATGTGATCTTTTTCCTGCATTTTCTCTTTTAATCTAGTTTTTTAGTTAATTCTTCTTTCCAGTAGCTGTTTTCCTTGGAAAACATTGTGCTTGCAAAAGCTCTTTTTTGTGTAAGGAGCTCTGATTTCAGCTATTATTTCTGTGATAGCCGACTGGGATATAAAATTCTCAAAGTTAAACATACCATGCAGAATACAAGCACAGCAAATATGATTTGAAACCCAGTCTTAAAAGATACAACTTATGGGAAATATTGAAACTGATACTTAATGTAATATCATTGTAATCAACTCTTTGGGATGTTCTTTGTAACCCTTCTCTAGGAGGGATCTTAAGAGTATAAGGACCTTTACTGCACACTGGCTTTTCTTCACCTACAAAAGTTTTCTGTACAGGTGATTTTTCTCTTAATTTTCATTTTGATACCTTTTTCTTGCAGATCAGGTCCTTTTTTATTTGTCATGGGGAGGCCTACACATTCTCTGCCTTTGCAACAACAGCTGTTTTTGTAGAATTTGCCCTCTGGTCAGGAAAAATTTCTGAATTTGGTTCTGGGAAGGCAGGGGAGAGAGATTTTTCTATCTGAATCAGCAATGCTTTTCACTAGTATTGACAGAGGAAAGACAAAGGTAGTAGTTGTTGCTTTGTTACCCTTCCTGAGCAGGGACTGTCCATCTACTTGCACAGTGCACAGCACAATAAAGCCCTAATTCCAAGAGAGACTTTTTGGCACCAAGATAAGTGGTTAATAGTAAATCTGCAACAGAGCATGACTCAGCCTTGGTAGCAAGATAAACAAATGGGGAAAAAATAGGTCTCTTCAGTCTCAGGTTTATATATGCTGCAGATTTCTGCTGAATTCAGCCCCGAAGCATGACATCCAAGCAAGAACGTTTCACCAGAACAAAAGATTGGTGAGTCACAAACAACCCGTGAAACTGAAATTAGTATACAGAAAAATGACTTTCTAAGGATCAGAAAGAATCCTGTGAAGCACTGAGGTATATGTAACTTACAGATAAGGCAGCAGTTAAGAAAGTCCCTTTTATGATTCCTTGAGTTAAGAAACTTGTGTCTGGTAAGGTCCCTCGATATGTGTGATGACAGCCAAGAACACAGGCAGTACTATAATGATGGGATTTACAGGAAGCAAGCATATGGGAAATGGGATCCTAGTGCTGGTGCCAGCTTGAAAAACCTAAAGAGCTCTACAGAACTGCCACCACAAGTACCCTTAAAACACAAGGTGAACCCATTGCCTAGGCTTCTGTTAGCCTTTAGATTGACTCTTGCTGGTGCTGTAAGAATTTGTTATAATAATTTTAGAAAGGAAGGTGTGCAAAAGAAGCTTTGGATGTAGCAATATTTGGTCACTTCCAAGGATATGCAGTAGGCAGCACTAATGGGTGGAAAGGGTAAGCCCTCTCTTTTTGCAACAATCTGTGGGCAGAAGAGGAGGAATATCACACAGATTGGTTTCATCCTCCTCTATCTTCGTCTCTCAGGAACAGGTTCATAGGCAGTGAAAAGAACTGAACACAGTGCCCTAATACAACACATGTTAGTTTCAAGGTATGTAATTTATTTTTTTAGGAAGCCTAAATAAGGGAATACATTGTGTCTTTCTTCGTACCCATTTCCAAGATTGCATCTATCCAGATGAGCAGTGGTGCTGATGCTTCTTATGTGGCCTTGTTTTTCCAGGAGATGCTCTTACCCACTTGTGGTTGAGCTGCTGCAAAGAGGTAGCAGCCTCAGCGTGACACAGTTTTATTCTCACAAAGGCAGAAACGCTGAGTCTTGCAATTCAAAAGGCTGTAAAATGAAAACTGCTTAATGTAGAAATAGCAGCACAAGCAACAATAGCTGTGCTTTTATTAATATATGTGCACCTTATTTTGGCATTTAAAAACTGCTTGCAGATGCTTTTTGGGGGATCTAAACCTGCCCGTGTGTGTTGGCTTTTTTTTTTTAAACTGCAGCAGGAGATTTCAATCATGCTACAACTGTCACTGTTGAAAGAATTCACAAAATGTCCCATCCTCAGTCTGCTGAACAACTAGAAAAAATTAGGCTTAACTGGTCTCGCATGGGGGAACATATAGAAGGATTTCCATCTAGCAAGCAAACAAAGGTACATCAGAATGAAAATTCACATCTAAAGAAGAACTAAAAAAAAATTGTAGTTTTCATCTCTTTAAATTAGGTCTTGGATGAGAGCCTAAAAATTGAGTTTTTAGAGGGATTAGGAAGTCAGCCTCTTGATTACAAGATTATATCAGAGTTCATGATGAGTTGTTAGGGCGATGAAATACCAAAGTTCAAGGCACCAAGCTTCTGCTGATGGCTGTATTTGGTAGCTGCTAGCATAGCTTCTTATAGCAGATTTAGAAAAATGAATTGTCCTAACTTAATCCTCTCTCCTTAGAATCACCAAGTATTCAGAGAATTATATGGTACGTTTACCTTTCTCAAGAGCTCAGTATTGTCTTTCCAACTTTTTTCCCATATGTCCACTTTTTTGTGATGAAGGCATAAATAAAGAGTTAATGCTCTCTTTACCCACCCCATTCAGTACAGTTTTGCATCTTATTCAGTGCCAACAATTGTGAAATTTCAAGCAATGATCCATAAAGTTTTTCTGAATGCCTGAGGCTTCACAGCAAGGCAGCAGCCATGTCACATTTCTGTGCCTTTGGCCCACGGTTCATTATTGTGGCTTCTTTGGAATGCAGAACTGGATTTCATCCCTGGTCATTGGACATCTGCTGAAACAACAATGCATGAGTGAGAGTCATTTGTATTTAGAGTTCTTAATAGACAACTCACAAAACTCACATTCCTCATGCAATAATACTATTCCTGTCCAATTCAACTCCATGTTCCACAGATTTTGGGTAGGAGGAGGCAAAGATGGACTATAACAAGGTTTTGTAAACACCAGTGATTGCAGTGCCTGGGCAGAAGTGTGGGTGGGAGACAGGATACAACAAAATGACCTTGAATTCTCTATCTGAACACTTGCTTTGGAGACTTATTCAATCAGGGACTAAATCTGAGCACCAACCTTGTGACCTGCTCAGAATTCCTAAGGAGGTCGAATAGACCTCTTGACCCTCTTACATGTGAGTGTTGTTCCAGTTTTATGCCCCTTCTCTAAGACTTTTTTTCTATTTTATGTAAATCAAGATGTCTTCTTTAGTCATAGGTACACTTCATCTGTTTCTAAATCCTGCAAATGTCATGATGCGTTTTAGTCCTAAGCTTCACAGATGCTATTTATGTTGAGACAATCACAAAATTCTTTTCCAGCTCTTGGCAAGACATGGAATTGCATGTTCAGGGACAGGCTGAGTCATAGAATCATAGAATATCCTGAGATGGAAGGGACCCACAAGGATCATCAAAGTCCAGCTCCTGGCCCTGCACAGGACAGCCCCAGAAATCCCACTCTGTGCCTGAGAGCATTGGCCAAATACTTCTTGAGCTTTGACAGGCTTGATGCTGTGACCACTTTCCTGGAGAGCCTGTTTTGGGACTCAACCACCCTAAGGTGAAGAACCTTATCCTGATATCCAGCCTAAACCCCCCCTATCACAGCTTCATGTCATTCCCTTGAGTGCTGTCCCTGGTCACCACAGAGAAATCAGTGTCTGACCATCTGCTTCCTCTCACAAGGAAGCTGTAGACTTCTAGGAGGTCTTCCCTCAGCCTCCTCTTCTCCAGGGTGAACAAGAAGATACAAGAGAGGTATCTCCTCATAGTATTGAATTTCTTGAATTCTATTCCCTTAATGCAACTTTTTTTTTTAATACAAAGCAGTGCAGGAATGAGAATCAGTATAGTTTACCTTTATCCTTAGTGATCTTAAGGGTACTAGAGTTACATGTTTGGAAGATTTCCTGGGAATTTCTGTCCATCAGATATTTTCTCCCTCTGCCAGTTTGCCAAATCCAGGCATAACATAAAAAGAGTGACTGGAGACGACAGAGTTTTCTTTTTGGGTTTTCTTTTGGCCACATGAGTCAGCAACAGTTGTTAACTTGAACTCCTCATAAATGGTGTTAATACACAGTCGAAAATGTGCAGAGGTAGCCCAAACTGAATCAGCATTTTTAGCACTTTCTGTGACTCTCCTGATTTTCTGTTATCTATAGAAAAGCACTATGGGAGTATACGAAGCTGGTGAGACGATGGTAATAAAAGGGCTGTGATACCTGTTTCAGAGTAGAAGCAATGGCAATAGCATGTTTTATGAAACTGCTTCATCTTCATAAACTTTCCTTTGGTGCATTTGTTCTTTTCTTCACACTGTCCTATCCCATAAGAACACACTTTTATAAGAAGGTTTGC
Organism: Grallaria varia; assembly: GCA_013396735.1. NCBI lineage: Eukaryota > Metazoa > Chordata > Aves > Passeriformes > Formicariidae > Grallaria > Grallaria varia. Next base: position 101,601 of record VWZG01000452.1, read on the forward strand.
CTTGTTTCTCTCCTCCAATTCTTTCATTAAATTTATTTAGGGAACTTGTTCATATCAGGCATTTTGATATTGGCTTCTCCTTTAAGTGTCCAGACACGTGTGAGATAGGATTAACCTTCACATGTTGTGTTGCTAACTGCCCCTGAGGGTGGGGTAACTGAGGTTCTTGTTAATAACAGATGTCTTGGAGCAGATTGGAATGAAATGACACTAAATGACTGGTTTTTATAAATATATTTATGTATATCTATATAATGTTTATTTCAGAATAATTTTGTTGCAACGGAAAGGAAAAGAAAGAAAGGATAAGACTAGAAAGATATCACCACCCATAGACCCAAAGATGAGACTTGATAGTTGCAATTTCGATATCCATTGGTTGAAGTGATTGTTGCGGTTTTGATCTGTCAGTGATGGGGGAAGCCCCCAAAACACAAAGTTCAATGGATCAATATATGCTGAGATTCAGGTGGGAATGCCCAGGTACCTGCCCTGGAGGGGAGAATTTTACATTGTCAGTGCAACACTGTGGTTCATGTGCAGTCCTCTGATTAAAGCCCCAGAAATGAGTGTGGGGGCACTGTGGGAGTCTTTGATGACCCCTTCTAAGACAGGACAGCTGTCTCTCACCTCCGCATAACTGTGCCAGTTATGCCCCATCAGAAAGAGTGAATACCTTCTGGCCTGTGTGTGAATGTCCTTGTACTTGCCTGGGGGGTGGCGGAAGTTTTCACACCTGAGCCAGTTGTGTAAGGGAGGATGCCGGCATGATAAAAAGCACTATCCCACCATGCAGGATCTGCTTCTTGTTGGCCCCTTCCCCTACCTGGCTCAAACCCCAGCTTGTAGCCTTCAGTGGTGGCTGTGCAGCCCCGCTGCACCTGGGTGTTTACCTTGCACAACATCAGCAAAGCACCGGCTGCTTTTGGAAATGGCCAATTGTTTGAGTCATTAACCATTAACATTTCAGTCTCTCACAGGTTGTAAAGCACTTTTGGAGCTGAAGCTGGGGCTGGGAACTAGTGTGCTATTTATGCAATGTAAACAAGCAATAGAGGTCAGCAATGCAAGTAAGCTTGATTATGAAATTGGACATAGACATCTAAACTGGCAACCTAGGAGAGCATTTATCAGCTCCTAAATCCAGTCACATTCAGGGGAAAAGTGAAGCATGCAATGGTTCTTGGTAGTCGAACAGGAAGCTTAGATGAATATAGCTTATAGCCCCTCTGAGGGGTACACTCAAAAACCACCTTAGATCTAGTCAGAGACAAAAACCTAGCATAAAAAGAAGTATAGTTATACTGTCATTACAGTTTTATCATGAGGTCTGTCCTCAGATGTGAGGTCAATTTCTGATAGATCAATCCACCTACCTACACCTCAAGCTACTTTTCCGAGAAGGAGGTGGTGGTTTATGGTGTTATCACTTTAAAAATGCTTTGACATGAACAGTAGTGAAGAAAAAAAATGCTACTAATATTTTCAGTAGAGATTTGTGGAACTGTGATAAAGATGAAAATATTTTCAAAGTGTCTGAAGAAATGGAGCACCATGTTCTCACACGATGAGAACTGGAAAGGTTCCAACTGATGTCAGTTGGAATCTGTCCTAATCTGTGCACCTGCTAAGAGCCAGGCCCACTCTTTATGAAGACCATTTCACAAATGGGTGGAAATGTAGCACTCAAGACTCTTCCCTCAGCATAAGGTCTCCCTGCTAGAAGAGCACAGTGCTCGAAGTGTCGAATGGGATGATGAAATAATGAAAAAAATGGCATGATCAGAACCGTGGCATTGAGAAGCTGTACTTTTGCAGAATTTTCAGCCAGTTTGTAATAGTGTTTCAAGACTGGCACACTAACAGGTTTAAATGTGCTTTAATCTGCTTATGTAATTTAAGCACCTCAGGGAGTGGTAAGCATTCATTAAAATATTTGTTAAGGTGGGAATTCTATCATATTGAGCCAGATGTTGCTTTCCATGAGATATGCTATTGTATCTGGCCCAAACTAAGCTGAAAAGCTCTATCAAATTTGATTCGGCTATGAAATAGCTGTCTGCTATGTATTAAAGTGCATCAGAGCCCATCCTTGGCTTTTCTAAGCACGTGAAAAGGTTTCCTGAAAGTAACCTTATCAGCTATGCTACAGATGACAGTTTTCCCCCTTCCTTTGATATTACTTTTGACTCTTTCTACATCATTACCCATCCCAAGACAAATGTTCATAACAGCTGACTTAGTTGAGAAGGGGAAATACAGTGGCGTGAAATGGCTCAGAGGTCTTCTTTATTGCTGCATATTGCAGAAAACTATCCATAATTAGAGCAGACTAGATTTTGAAGGAAACAAAGAAAAATTATTCAAGTCCATGTTCTGCATTATTTACTGTCCCTCCACTTGGTGAATTAACACACTTGAGAGCAACATAGCCCTGCATAATTTGTAAATGTAGATCCAGTCCTGTGTTTCTCCCATGCCCAGATTGCCCTTGATCTGGCACCTGTAAGTCCAAATAGGTTTAAAAGTGAAGGCCAGCGGGATGTGTTTGTCTGCACCATCTTATTAAACTTTGCAGCCAGGCCTCCAAGGTCCAGTGCTGACACAGGCACTGGTGGGTCCCACTAACCAAGAAATTTAGCTCTGTACTGGCATCCTCTGTTCAGGCATGCTAAAATCAGCTCTAGCCACTGTGGTTCTGTGAGGTTCAATTTTTAATTAACTTGGTACTATCTGCTCAGCAGTGCTTTGATAGTCTAGTCTGGACCACTTCTGAGCAATCTACAAGTGGAGAACATGGTAGGGAACTGACCTCTGGAAGGAACCCAAGCTCCCTGGCACAGTGTCAGACAGAGAAACAGAGAGAGAGGAAGGGAGAGGAAGCATAAGCATGAGCTCTGCCTCCGCTCTTGGATGGGTTTTCTAGTCTCAGATTGCTGAATGTAACAACATGAACCTATGCCTAGTTCAGTGCCTGTCTTGTGCAGCTCTTTGGTCTTTTCTTGGACTGTAGACACAGCAGCATCCTCCTGGAATGCAGACAAATGTAAAAAGAGCAGCAAATACAGTTCATAAAACATATGACTGACCTGACATTAGGCTTCATTGGGTCCACAGATGTAGTAACTTCATCCATTAGACCCTTCTTCACCTAAAACTGAAAAAAAATCACACTCCTAGTGAAGTGACAGGGTCTGATGCCAGCCCATAACCTGTGAATGCCACTTTAAGCAGTGCTCACCTAAAGCAATTACTGTGTTGAATACAGTCTTCTGCAGCCAACCTTTAGAAAGTCACAGAAGTTAACTAAAAATGTTTATATGCCCTTGGAGTTTTAGAACATACATCTGAAGCCAATAAAACACTTCTCTAATGAAATGTAGAATGGCAACCCAAGGACAAGTTTTTAAGACATACAAACTTCAGGAAATGTCTTGGAAAGCCAGTTTTTCAACCCATTGAAAACAACAAACATCTTTGAGGAAACATGGCTCACGTTTTAGTAAACAATTTTAAATGGCACTCATCAGCTCTGAAATAAATATTATCAACAGTGTTCCCAGATATAACAAGGGTGAAAAGAAGGGATGTTTCTGAAATGCCCAACTCATTTAGGGCTAAGAACATTTAATGAGCTCCTAAAATGGGAGGTCTTGTTCCAATTAATTTCTCAGAATACCTGGAGTATATTAACCCTGGTCTTTTCCCACTGGAGTAGAAGGAAACGCCACCACTACTATGTGTGGGAGCAAGGCTGACCCATTATTTACTACCTTATAGTAGCCAAAGATGACATAGTATCTTGAATTACTTGTGCTTATTTTGAGATTGCAGATGGACAGTTATGGGGTTCATTTCTATTTTGCTGTTCTTTCTTATGTTTGTCCTAAAGTACAAACATGGGCGAAATGTAACAGTTAAGATTTTTTTTCTTAAATCTAAAGGTAGATAACTTATCACAGATGCTTTTGGCTCACCTGAGAAAAAATGTTGTTCTGGCTTTCCTTAACGGCGTTGATGCTGTAAACTATCCTGATTCATAAAAAATGTTTTACTATTAATAGATTAATCAAATGGAAGATATTCCATTGCAATGTCAGAAAAGCAGTTACATATTACCAGCTGAGTCTGTTCTTTGCCCCTTGTATCAGGCTCCTTAGATAACCTTGAAGAAATGTGATTATATTGATATAAAGGGAAGCAACAACAGAACTATAAAGAGAATTTAATAGACCTCAGAGTAAATCTTGTTTTCTTCTATTAGTCCCTCTCACAGTGAATTTCATGGTGTCACTGTCCCAAAATTGATTTTTCCTGAACAGAAATTCTCTGCAGCTAAAAAGATCTGGCATGGTAGCAGTAGAGGTAGGCTTGTCCGTCTTTGCTGGAGCTTCCTTTTTCTCCTCCGTGTGTTCAAATGTTGAATGAAGCAACAGTTTCCAAAAAGATTTAACTATTCATCATGTCTGTGGAGTTCCTATCTTGACACATCTTGAAAGGACACATGATTTAGGAAAAATTGAGTTGTCACCACCTGATAACTTTAGAGAATATAAATATGCCTTTTGAGAAACGCCCAGATACTGTCACTCTCGTCTGCAGATCAGTTCATCCTCCGATTTTAGGTAAGTCACACTGATAGAACAGGTGATAGACAGAAAAAATCAGAAGAAACCAACTATAAATACTCTTCTGCTTGTCAGTAGGGAAAATTTTTTCCAAACTTCCTTTTGTGAGTTTGTGTTGTTACAAAACCACCTATATAAATAAAAAAATATAAAATTACATGATTACACAAAATGGTACAAAATAAAATTATAGCATGAGTCCTAATGCAAAATCTGGTGTGCGGCTGAGTAACAGAACAGGCAAGTATATTCTGAGCAAATGGTATATGCTATTACCGAGCCTGAAGGGAAAAATACTAATTCCTTGCTAAAGCATGCACCTGTTCGAAAAATATTTTATGAAGAAAACATCAGAAATATTTAGAGTTAATAATTTAAGAAGGGCACAGTTTTAATGACAGAGCAGAAGAGTACAAACTAACTGAAACAGCACAGTTCTAGTGTGGAACACTAACGATGTAATTTAGGAGTGGTCCTAACCTCAAAACTACTCCCAGCATAGGAAGCATAGCTCAAATGGATGAAAACAGTCATAGATGATGAGCTTTGTATGGTAGACATGCCTGCTGACATTTTTCTATCTGCCAATTTTTTATAACTTTATAAACAATCAGCAGGTGGGGCAAGCACCACAATTTCTTTTACCACCCACAGAAGAAAATTGCTCTGAGACCTAAGAAGTTCTGAGGTTCTGGTGAGCTTGGAACAAAATACAAAACTAGAGCCTTGACTTCTTGTGGTTACCGATGTTTTCATGGCACTTCTTGTGTGAGCAGGAATGTTGGCACAGTGGGGGTCAGCACATTCTGCAGACCTGCAAAGGCTCAGTGGTGTTTCAGTTCTGTGCAATATGCTCATGGAACACAAACCTGCAGCTTGGGCTGGATGCAACTAAACAGCTGCAAAGTTCCATCTTCATTGTCAGTAAAGTGAGTGCTGATGTGATTTAAATTTGTTAGGTGTAGGTGCTTTCCAAGGAGACACACATCAATGAGATAAATAGAAAAACCCCCAATGTGGATGTAAAGAACCTCAGAACTATATCATGCCTGTGATGTACACAGTCTGCATAGCTCTCTGAGTCCCTTGCAATATGAAAAGGTCCAGTAGACCTCTAGAAGGGTATTCTGATGTGGATGTTTTAAGAGGATGGAAGAGCAAAAATGCAATGTAAAATTGGACTGGCATCCCAGCTCCGATCATGCCAATGGCAAAGACCCTTACGATTTAAATAATTTAGGATATTGCCTGTAACTGGTTCTGATTACACAATCTTCTGTTAATGTCCTTCTTCCCAGAGTTTCTCTGAAGGAATGTGCTCTAATGAGAAAATGTTCTGTCCGTTTTATTAAAGATGGTGTGCTAGCCATAAAGAGAGTTCCCATAAAAATTTACCACACAGAGGTGGATTAAACAATAAACACCAGGGCCAAGGGGCCCAGTGGCAGGAGTCATGCTATTATCAGAGAGTTTGAGCTTCTGTATTTTCTTAGGGATAAAAAAAAAAGGACTTAAACCCCGCAATGACTGTGTAGCTGTGAAAGCAGTGTTTGAAAACACAAACATGCTTGAGAGGTATGAACTGTATGTTAATAGAAAATCAATTGCAGATTCATTGTCTAAGTAAATGCAACAACCCTCTTCATTTCAAAAAGTTCTTTAAAGTGCTTTGCAAACCCATATTACCTCCCCTCCTTAACCTTAATGGAGCACCTTAACTGAGGTGCTTCCGTTCAGCCCACCTGTGGGTATTGGCCCAAAGGTCAGGACCGAAGTCCTCAAACTCCTTTCTGTTTGGTGGACACAAGAAGCAGCCAAAATTTTCCTCCTACCAAGTGTGCTTCCAGATCATATTTTGTACACCTGAAAGTCAGGTGGGCACGTGCCTTTGTTGCTGCTTGGCTCAGGCAATTTAGGCTGCCTGCAGAAATCATTTGCAGTGAGCTCTCCTTCCACACCCCAGTTTTAGAGCATTGGCTTTGCATGGCCTGTGAGTGAAAGTAATTGCAGCCAGCAGTTTTCGCAGAAACTGAATTCAAAGGGCTTACTTTTATTTCTTGACTTGCTACTTTAGGATAGTTTGTCTTTAGTTAAGCTCTTCTTGCAAATAGAAGTCTTGTCAGCAATTCATTATAAAGAGAGATGGGAGACCCAACTAGATGGTTACACTGGGGTGTCACTGGTGGTCCATATAGGCTAAAGGCAATAAAATAGTCGGATTAACTAAAAGTATCATGTCAGAATCTTGTTACATCACTTAAGGGCTCTTCTATGGAAAGAGACTGACTGGTAAGGAAGGGTAAATGAGTAATAAATAAGTAATTCTAAGTAATAAAATAAGTAATAAATAAGTAATTCTAAGTAAATAAGTAATAAAATAAGTAATTCTGAGACAAGGAAAATGACAAGAATATCCCCACTGTCATTCTAGAGAGGATGAGGGTCTGGAAAAGTGGCCTTTGACTTTATACCTCACTAGGAAAAGACCACCATGCTGGCATGGGAGGGACAGTGACCCTTTGCCAATATGGTTGCAGAAGAAGCTAACTGAGCTGCCTTCTGTGGCTGTCTAGGACACAGGCTGCCCCTTCCAGCTGTGCTGGGCTCTCACAATGAACAGTTCTCTTTTCCTCCTGTCTACTGAAACCACTCCAAGCCACAAACCGTATGCTTCCCCCTTCATCTCCCCCTCCCCTGTGACAGGTTGGAGAGGAGAACTGGAGGCACAAAAGATAAAGATCATGGACCGAGAGAACAACTTATAGGAAAGAGCAATGAAGTAAGATAACAAACAGGAAGAGCAACTGTACTAATGACAGAGGGTACAAGAAAAAGACATTATTGTTCACTGCAGAAACCTCTGACAATAACCAACACCCAGCTGCTCCCTTTGCCATGCTACCTCCACTGCTCCCTCCAGCTTGGAACCAGTGTTACCCCATCACTCCTTCCACCACCCTTACTCCACCAGAAGGAACCCCTTCTCCTCTGAAGAGACTCCCTTCTCCCCATTCCCAGCAATGATGTGAGGTGGTAGAGAAAAACCTTCAGGTACTAGCCATGCCCCCTCCTGGTGAATGCAAAAACTAGCCCTGTCCTGGCTGGAACCAGGACACCTCCCCATAGCAATAGGTTAAAGCACAAGCATGCTCATTTCCACAACAGGAGCATGAATCAGCTTACCTGGTTCTTGGATAGGAAATTTTTTTGTGGGCTCACATCTGTGTACACATATGTTTTTGTGATTATATAGCACGGTTGAGATTTTGCAGAGGAGATTAAACAGTTAAATACCTGTAGAGAATTTCAGGGCACCTATTTTTATCCAGGCACCTCTGCCATCTCTGCAAACACTGCACATAGTAGATTATTGTTAGGTGAACTTTCAGCCTGAATAATATTTTCAGCAGCTTTCATCAGCAAACTGTAAACACTGAATTTATTTAATGGCTTATTTATCATAAGGTTCTGCAACTTCTCCCTGATGCATTTTTGGATATGTCCTTCATGATCCTTAATGTTAGCCTATTGGCAAATATACTCCTGGCATACTATATATGTAAATACATATGCTTTTTAGTCACTCATTTGCATTTCCTCATGTACATATAACCCAGCCAAAGGCTATAAAGGCACAGGTGGTTTTGTGTTTTTCCATCTTCAGAACAGCAGATTTATTCTTTTGAACATTTCATCATGTGAACATTGTTCTCTAATACTGTTTCTTGAAAATTGGATGTCAGATCAAACATCTGAATGTGAAACTTGGAAATCTTAGCTGACATCCAGGTTACTGAAAACATGCCTTGCAATTTTGCTTTGTGCGGCTTAAAAATTTGAATCGACTTAGTTTCCAGTGAAGTGTGCTTTTGATTTAAGTTTCCTAACTTTCTGGTGTATAGATCAGGAGGGCTTTTACTTTTAAACATACCCTTATGAGAAGACTGAATGAATTCTGTTCCCCAGCATTACCTGTAGTTAGAGATAAGTGTGTCAGGTCTTACAGCACTGCAGTGGTTTTCCTTGGAATGGCTTTGTTGGATGTGACTGTGTAAAATGAATTGTGGTGCTGCTCACACACCAAAGAGGTGCCATGTAGGATCATTCACCAGGAATAAGCAAACACTTTCCTCTCACTCCGACTTTCTGTGGGAGAATTTTTTTGTGCAAATACAGTGAAAGAATGAATGTTCAGTGGCACAGAACACAACTTCAATATTGATTGGTGTTACTGTTGCATAACACTTAGGGACTCTGTAAGAAGCAGGGTCAAATGTGTTTAAATACTCAGAAATAAAGCAGTGGAAAAATTTTGGGAAAAACCAATTGGATCTTACCAGAACATGATGTTTATTAAGCACTGAGCCAGACCAAATTCTCCTTGTCTTTGACAAAGTCATGAATTTAACAGCTGTTTTAATTCTGAAGCAGTAACAATAGACAATGAGTATTGAAATTAGTGCGAAGTCAAGGCACTGTACGTATCAAAATACACTTTGCAGATTTTGATCCTCATTTAGCAAAATGAATAATGAGGATTAGTAAAAACCTACATGCTCATGACTTTTCAATATAAAAACGTGTCATCTCAGAACATATGTGTAAAGTCTTAGTTCTTTAGAAATAAAATATACTTATACCATGTTGAATAAACACATGGAAATATGAGGCACAGAGATCCCGAATGCTTTGCCTACATCACTTAGCAAATAAAGGAGCAAGGTGAGCTACAATCAACCCGCCTTTGTCCCTGTCCCAGGGAACTCGGAACAACCACTGTAGGCAGTAGCAGATAGCATGACATGAGGTCCTCCTGCTCTGACATTGTGTAAGACTTTTATCACTACATAATTGTCCCTTCCACTTTGAAAGCTGAGGCCCCTTAATTTTCAGCTAAAAATGCTCTCTATCATCGTGAGAGAAAACCTTCCTGATATATGCTTTGTTTTAAAAGCTGATTTTGTGTGTGAAAGTATAGATCCCCCCTGAGACTATTCTTGTGTGACAGTAACTAAAGTTTATATGTGTACTGGCAACATATGTGTTAAGAGACAGCTAGATTAATACATTAACTGGGAGGTAGGGACAATTTTAAAGATTGTTTGGTTTGGATTCACACTAGAAATAAGACCACAACATATGTTCTATTTCTGTATCTGTATGTCCTCAATATCTAACTAGTCTCAGATGTAACATTGTCCCCTCAGAGTTGTCCCCACAAATTTTTGTACCTGATTCTTGTATATTTTCTTCAAGGCTTTTTTAATTAAATGGCTATTAATCATGCCTACTGGCTCATGAAAAAGTAAGTTTTCTGAGAGAAAGAATGTATTTCTTTAATAGCTGAAGTCATATTCTTTTAAAATCAACTTTGAGTCTGGAAAAAACCTATTTTGTTAGGTTTCCAGAGGTTCCTGCCAAAATACCATGAGACCATTACTTCACATTTACTTCCAGATTTATCTGGAACCCAGAAGTGCAGACGCAACACACAATAGCTGGAAGAAACAAGAGTTCATCAACTGTTTCTGAACTTTCATTATTAATTATTTCTGGTTCAGTCTGAGAAAACCAGAAAATTTTGGGCAGGGAGGAAGTTGACTTTATTTCCCAACACTTTTCCATTCTAAAGCAAATCTTCTTCAGATTAAAGATCACTTTGATTATTTAGAAAATAATTATGCATTTGCTGACTAAACAATAGTTTCTCCTGTTGAAACTAAACAAGAGTTTCTTCTTACTCATCATCTTTCATGTATTGGCAGCAGATCTTATGTATATACTGAGAAAAAGTTTTGGTCCCTCTGGGAATGCATGCACGTGGAGGAAAAAAACTCTCGTATTTGAGAAGAGTGATTATAGTGCTGCACGCATTACTTCAGGTACGTGCAAGTCAAATACCTACTGACCTGAAGCAGTCATGGTTCAGACAGCCCAGCATGATTTCCTGCCCGCTGTGACCTGGCATAGCCTAGGACAGCGCGAGATTTCTTGAGGCATGGCTGGCAGCTACTGCTTCCCTTGGAGTGGAAACCTGAAGGCTGGTGATAAAGAACATTTGGTATTCAGAGTTAGCTTTCTGAAATCATGAAACATGTAGGTTCATGATTTCAAGTTAGTGCTTTCACGTAGTGGCCATCCTTCCCTGCCTTCCACAGGTGAGTGGGGAGCACTTTCCTAAGCTGAGGTCCAGATTAAAATGCTTTTCTAAATGCTGGGCAAAGACCACCCCTACTGTGATGCCAATGCAATGGAGATACCAAGATGCCATGGAAGAGATGTCTGTTTCTGCCTGCCTCCTTTGACCCTTCTCTGAATTTTTTCAGGGAGATCCACTGTAAGAAAATGGATTTGTGTAAGATAAAATACTTTCTAAGTTCTGGAACAGAAGCTAGTTTAGTCATACCTTAATTTTTTTTCCCCATGTTAATTAACTTTTTGTTAGTGGCACAGAAGTAGACAAGTCCCAAGGAAATTCAAGCAGAATGCAATAGATTGCCTAATTTTCCAAACAGCCTGACGGTCCTAAAAAAAGTTTTTGGTGTGTGCCCAAATGCACTACAAAGAAAACATTTCCTGAGTATTTTGGTGCTCCTGTTTGGCTCCAGCTGGGACCAAGAAATGTAGAAGCCATTTCAGACATGACGAATAATTGTAATAGTTTGCATTTGTACAGTGATCCAGATACTAACAATAATGGATTGTAGTTGGAGTGTGAGCATGGTAAAATGACTCTGTTACATGCACAGTGCTTCAAATGAAGTGGTGAAAAGGAGATAAAGACATTAATTATACTAGGCCTAGTATTCTTTGACCAGAGGTGTAGCTGCCTATGAAACGGAAAAGGCTGTTAATTGAATCACTGAAATCATTTAGCACAAAATAACGAGAGTGTGGCAATTTAAATAAAGCTAAGGCATTTTAATTGCCTGGAACTTAGAGTTGCTTGGAGCAGCAGAAAAGAGGGATGGGTGGTATGTCGTATCTTATCCTTTCTCACTGCATTTACCACACAAAGATAGAGACAAAGACAAATAATTTAGACAGGTTCCTTTAAGTCATGTAGCAACAGCCTCTTGACAGTTTAACTACTCCTACTTTTCTTAGACATATTTCACCCTCAACTACAAAATGGTCTAAATTTTCTTAAGTAAGACAGCATGACCACTTTCATTGCTTATGAATAGAAAGGGAGCAGGGGAGGCTTAGAGGTGGCTAGCATGACTTACTCTGTTTGGAAGGTGAACACAGGCCTAAATGAAGAAAAACAGGTGCTGTCCCTTTCATTGAAAATCCTTCACAGCACTTATAGTATCATGGTCCATACATATTCTTGGGCTATACATTTAGTTGGTTACAGTCCATGTCAGTTTGCCGTGAGAACTACCTATACAAAACATCTGGTAATGAGACAGTTACTGGGGTTACCCATGGATAGCATAAAAAATAAACACCTATTTCTATAAAAGCAAGTAGAATATCTATTTTCAGTAAATTCTATTAAATAAGCACCTAATTAAGACAGCCAGGATTGGGTGCTACTGTATTTCATGCTAAAGAACACACACAGATTCAGTTTGTGCTTTAAAAATTCTTGCAGGCTCATAAATTAAAGGTTTCGTTGACTTTTTAAATGGCAGTATTAGCCTTGCATCCCAGGAAAATCAAACAACAAATCACATTCATGCAGTACTCATAAATCAGGAAAACACAAAGCCGAGCTGAACAACATTTACATGACATCAATCACAAACTGTAAAATACCCAATAAAATTTCACAACATACCTGTGGAACAAGTTTTGCAATGTGCAAATAACACAGATTCCCCATTACCAGGAAGAAAAAAAAAAAAGTCTTTCAACACACACAATACAAATTCTACAACGTACATGAAAAACAAGTTCCACCTTATGTATGAGGGTTTGAAGAATGAATATAGTATCTGAATATTTACTAAATCTGAAGTGACCCATTGCCTCATGTTGAATCAGTGTTTGGTTTTTGTGGTCTTTCATTTTCTCAGGATTTCATTATGAAGGTGAATTAGTGTGAGAACTTGTTTTCTAAATGAATTGTTATATCTCTGACCTGAAATGCCATGATCAGTCCCATAAATTGTCCCCTAACAGATTCATGAAGGCTTCTGAAAAGCAGAAATGCAAGCAGAAAGGAATGTAACCACCTAGAGCATAGATACAAATACCCTGTGCTATGTACATGAATTAGCTTCCAACAAGAGGAGAGTCAAAATGCACCACAAATGTTTAAAAAAAAAAAAAGATGCAATGAATACCACATATGGGCTTACCCCATATAATTTCAGGTATCCGAATGAGGCTTGTTGGGGTATCTTTAACCTTTGTTCTTTACATGGGGGATAGTGGATTATTGCACCATCTATGTGCACATAATAGTGCCAGGATGGTGCACTATGTGGATTAGTACACCATCCTGGCACATCAAACAGAACTGATAGCTATGTATCACAGAATGTAACATTTCCTACAGGTAGCCTTTACCTTCTGTCTTCCATATCTCTAGCTGCTGGATTTTCACAAAATTAAAGAAAGCTGTAATCTGTGCTTGGTTTTGGCTGTAAAAAGTAAACAGACTACAGAAATTACAGTGAAGCATGGGAGGCAGACAGGAAGGCAGTAGCATTGTATTGAAGATGTTTCTTCAAGGAGACCAGATAAAACTAGAGTACTAGTACTCTAGTTCTCTTCAGCTGTGAGAAAACTAGTACTAGAGCAATGGATAGGGGAAAAAGTTAGAGGTAAACATCCCTAAATCTAGTGACCTAGACAAAAAAAAGTTTTAAACACAACCATAGATAATAGAAGCATCCACAATTTTATAATACCATCTAAAGAACAGAGGGTACATGAAAGAATTGACACTGTTAGTATCCGTCTATAAGCTAACTACCATTGCCCTTGAGTAGGAAGGATGCATCTCCTCTTCCTTATTGTCCTTGTTCTGGCCAGGACAGAGTTAATTTTTGCAGTAACCAGGAGGGACATGACTAGGACCCTCTGAGGTTATTCTATACCACCTCACATCATGCGCAGGGAAAGGCGTGGGAAGGGTTCCCTTCTGGTCAGGTAGCGTGATGGAGCAGTCGGGCTATTGCTGGTTTCCACGTTGTAAGCACGCGTGTAAATTGTTCACCTGTCTTGTACACTCTGTTATTAATATTGCTGCTGTTCCTGTTCATTTGCTTATCTCATTGCTCTTTCCAGTAAATTATTCTTATCTCAACCAGTGATCTTTATCTTTTATGCCTCCAATTCTACTCTTCAACCTGCCACAGGAGGAGAGGGAAAGGGAAGGCAGGAGTGAGCAAGTGGTACATGGTTTGGAGCATTTCTGTGGAAACACTAAATTGGGGGATACCATACCTAAACCATGACAGTAATTCCTTTTCAAATTGTTTGGAAGCATTTGGCCTTCCAGCCGTGGAGGCACATGAATGTTGCTTTAGCCATAGGCACCTCTGGTCACAAAGAATTGAGCAAAAGCCCAACTTGAAGAAAGGAAATATGCATATTGATTTGCTCTTAACTGAAGCAAAAAGGAGTGATGGAAAGAAACAGTAGAAAGAGAAGGAAAGGCTGGTCACAGAGATAGAGACAGAAAAGAATATGATGGGAATAAGTCTGTGGAGAAAGCAGAAACAAGTAAGACTTCCCACTCCCAGTCAGTCACTCAGAGGAATGTTACAACAGGAAAACTTGATATATTTCCTTAGAAACAAGTGTACAGTGGAGAAACATCCAGTTTCTCTTCAGCTGTGAGAAGGAAAATCTATATTTTTCCATCTTAAGCAGTTTTCATGTGACAAAATACTTGGCCACGTATTGGGTAATGCTGGAGTGCACAAGCCCATGTGGTATCCAGGTGAGCAGTACTGTACTTTAGGCTATAGCGGCTCAGTACCCAGGAATATTTTCACTGAACTGATGTGCTGCTCTTGGTTACAATGATGACAATACTCTGCCTACTGGAAATCCTCAAGATTAGGCCAGAGAAAATAAATCCCTATTATCTATATAAACTGCAACTTCTCTTTGGAAAGCAGTGAGAATTTATTAAAGAATTACAGGCTTTGTTCTTTCCAGGTTTCTTTGAGATCTAGACCAACTACATTCTTGAGCCAACAGAAGGTTACTGTGTATATATTATTTTTTCAGTGGTACTTATTGGAGAAGTAATTTGAGAACCTTGTAGTGAATGAATACTTCTAATGTGCAATTAGGAATCAGAATCTTGTACCTTATTCCTGCCTCATCTTTCAGTTTTCCTTTGTGGCCTTCAAGAATACTCTCATATGGATATCTTTGTTCCACTCAACAAAGGAGACTCATGTTCAAAGTAGGGCACCTACTTAAGCATTTAGTTGGATTAGGGTTCTTCAGAGGATTTCCTAATCTCTGGAAAAAAACTGATTAATTGTTGAAGCACTAGGCCTTCAACATTTAGTCTTCCAAGAAATTCAGTTCTGAATCCTGGGCTGGGCTGACTGAATCCTTTTATGATGACCAGACCCAGGGCTATGCAGGGTATTGGCTTTTGAGTGTGAATAAAAACCATACGAGATGAGCGCTGAGTGAGTAAACTGATACTTAGAAACTAAAAAAAACCCCAAACAATTGAAGAGGAAGAGTACTACAGTTGCAGCTTAAAACTTTCTTGGGACATAGTCATGGAAGAGAGGATATTGTCTGCTTCTGTCGTCTTATTCAACTTGGTCAGACCAGCTTTCAAGATGAGAAAAATCAAAGCAGTGTGATGACACTAGATTTTGAGATGCTGCAGTTGACCATGAAGTTCGACCACATTTGTGTTGGTAATAGTTTCCCAAAAGTGCTGGGCCATGTAAGGTAAAGCACAAACTTAATTTCAGCTAAGTAATGTTTGGGGGAAGAGTCAATGATATGGTTAATTGGCAAATGCCCTTTTTTTTTTTTTTTTCCCATCTGAAAAGCATTCATGTTTAATGTGATGAAATCTTCTTTAATCTGATTAGAAGACTTGAAAACTATCAAATGTTCCCATACTTGCCCTATGTCCTTGAAGACCTTTATGCATTACTTATACATTGCACAAAAACTAAAATTACTTTCCTGCTTGCTTGCACATACTTCGGTTAATTTTAGCCAGTGGTTGCATTCCTCATAACCTAGTCCCTCGAAGTGTCTTCTTTTCAGAGTTCGCCAAATGGCTTACTAGAAATGCTAGTTCTTACAAATCTCACCTCACTTTGTTCTGACTAAGCCCTCCTGAAATGCCATCTGTTCCACAAAGCATTCCTTCTGCCGCTGTCACATGCCACTGTGCTTGCTCTGTACTTACTGAACTGCATTGTACTCACATATGATACTTAACTGTTTTCACAAGGGAGAGTTTCTATTCTGTGCTGTATATTTTTTTCTTGGTTGCTAATAACTTAAGGTACCCTATAAATGACAGAAGAGCTCATAACCATCTTGAGTAGAAGAGGAGATCAGGCAAGGAAAAAAGCGAACATAGCACTTCTCTAAATATTGATATAAATTGAAATGGTGATACAAAATAAGTCAACAAATCATTTTGCAGTGCATTTCAAACACTTCTGTTTGCCCCCATGAGTAGTCACATTTGCTGAGCTGGGTCAGACCTGGGATAACATGAAATTTTTCTAAGAACCGAAGGCTTCCCTGATATGTACAAGTGCTCTCTAAGTTAAACCTGCTACATCCTCCTTCACCTCTAACACCCGTTTCCCCCAACTCACCGCCTTTTAATTCCTTCCTAGCACTGTGCTCATGGAAACACTGGAACAAAGATTGTAGAGCTCTGAAATTTCAGCCAAGGAGAAACTCTGCCAACATTTTTTACCTGAAAAAAATGGTTTTCAAAAAGAAAAGATAAGGAATAGTCTTTGTTTCAATCTAAAATTGCACAAATTAGTTGGCTACTCTGAGGCATAGTTATTTGGCATAACACATTGCTTTGGGAGCTGTTTCCAGGTACAGCGCGGAGCAAATCAAGCCCTTTCTTGTTTCTGGGAGTTCCCTGTCCTTGCCATGGAATTGCATTAAGCAGTCAGAATGCTGTGGTCAGTGGCATAATTGGGTTTGGTCCCGGAAATGATGGGAATTCAGCCAAAGCCTCTGAGGGAAAGAGAAAGAGCTCTGTAAACAGTTGTAATTGGGTCTGACTGAAAAAAAAAATCATTAATGGTGTTGTGTGTTTTAAACTGTTAAAGGTGCTCTGATACTCTAATACTTCCCCTAAATGTCTGCATTTTGTGCCTATTGTTACCCCTATGTCTATATGGAAGACAGTTCCCTTTAATTCTATATTGAAGAGGCAGAATGGATCCTTACTTTTTTCCTGTACTTTTTCCCCGTGTCTGAGAGGCAGCAATGCTGCCAGAAAGCAGAAGTTTTAAATATTTCTACTACCCAGCAGGGCAGCTCCCCCTACATAACAGGAGAACCATTGCATCTCCCCACTTCTACCGTCACCCATCATTGTTGTGGTTGAATGTAACTGCTGATCGCCAGGTTATAGATCAGATATGCTGCCTGAACATTCTGAAAATGCCTGAATTGTTCTCTGTGGAATATAAATGAAAGAGATACCTGTAGAGGAAGACAAGGTATGCAAAATAATCAATCATGTGAGATATCTCTGTTGTGAAAGAAATAATTGGAAGACAGGAAGAACAGCTGGGTAGGTGGAAAAACAACTAACTGGGAACAAAACTGCAGCTTTTTGGTAAGAGAGGAAAAAATGTTTTGAGTATAACCATATGACTTGAAGAAATTCTTGATGTACGGTGAAACAGAATGACCAAGGCTCATAGTTTTAAGCTTTCTTGCTCAAGACAGTGAAAATTAGTGCTTAGAGCCAAGATGGTGCTACCCCATTCTACAGCTGAGCCTGTGCACCATTAGGCAGCTTGGCCCACTCACATCTCAGAGTATCTCCAGTTGATACACAGGGAAGTGATGTTTGCCACATATTCATCTTTTTGTCCCAGTGGGTGGCAGCTGCAACAACAGGGAATGACTTCCTTGAGATGTCTTTGTTTGTCTATAAGACATTACTGAGTCCGATGAGGTCTACAATAGGAGAGAGCGAAAAAAGAGGCATGAAGAATGTCCTGTGTGCCTGAAAAGTTGGCTGCTAGTTAATCTGATAAAATATATTGACTTTGTCTGCAGACTTTGTTCTAGATAGAAATAAACAAGAGTCATGGTCTAAAATCTAAGGTGAAGACAGAAAAACTGGCAAAACTGAAGAGCAAGAACCACAGTGCAGCCCTACCCTGTCTGAGTTGGCTTACCCCCAGTAGTAAAGGCACTCCAGAAAGGGGCTTTAATGACATGATTTAACTAAAAACCCCTTGTGTTAGACTTGGTGTGTAATATATCTAATGATCTGGAAAATGTATTTTGGATAATCTCCCTGTGGGCATGGACCTTGACACAGAAAGACAGCTGTATTTTTCAAAAGTCAAGATTATTGCCCAGCTTTCACACATCTGTACACATTAAACCAGTTTTCTAACTATTGAAGAAAGACAAAAATCAGTGGAGCTGGGGAATTACCGAAATAATGTAATAGTTTTGAAGCCAGACCCATCCGTATTTAGGAGGAAAAATGCAGTGGAAGCAATGCAGCCTGAGAATTATTTTCTGTATAGCTTCAACTTGACTTCTCACTTCAAATTCAGTGATAGACTTGTCTAAGTTTCTACATATCTCCTTGGCCACATGACACAGCATCTGAACGTTTAAGAATGCTTGGGAATCTTCATGATGCCTGTGAGGCGGGAAAAGTATTCTTGTTTTCCTTTCGTTTTAAGGAGGAAAAGAAAGGTATGTGAATTGCCAAAGGGCGTGCAAATTTATATGCCATAGCCAGAAAACAGGTGCAAGTTTTCAGTGCACCAGCCCAATGCCTGAACCAGCACAATTTTTTTTCCAGTCATATCTATATATGCATTACATAAACAGGTGGACGAATAGTGTAAAGATTTCCTACTAAGTGTTTTCTCAAAGTGTGGGTGTTTTACATAATTGCTGTGACACTATTGGAGCAGTCCTTGGTTAAACATACATGAATTTCATGTGCTGGAAGACTTTTTCAGGGCTATAAGACAAACAGAGAAGTATTCCTGTCTTCTGGCTTCTTGGTCCTGATTCAGGGTCAAGAGGATATTTCCGACAGTTGCTTTTTTTCAACAAAGAATGTACTGAAACCCCAGGCTGTGTGAACTGAGCAAGTGCTCAGAGCACACACTTCTATAAGAAGCTTGTTTGCCTACTAAGCAATTCCCAGCAATGTCTTTGGCTGTGAGCTATTGTTATTTGTTTGTACTGTGGCAATGCCTAGAGGCTCCAGTCATGGATCAGGGCCCCATTGTGCTAGGTATTGTAGAGACACAACAAAAAGGTCTTTGTCATACTCTTAAGGCAAATCTGAGGTGAGTCTGGGAAAAGAACTTTTCCAAATCCAAAGTTCTAGGGCCAACTTCTAAGCAGTTTACTTCTTTCCAGACTTTGAGTTTATCCTTGAGTTTCTCATCTGTATTGTTTATTCAACACAGATAATAAGTGAAGTCTGAAAAAATGCAATGGAAAATGCAGAAAATTGATGGAGTTACTTATATTTCCCACTGACCTCTTAAATGAATAGCCAGCCAGTGATCAACAGAGGTGCCTTGGGAACTTTCCTGCCATCTTTGGCTTGTCTCTTCCCTCAGTGTTTTGGTGTGGTGACTAAAGGGTATCCTGAGGGAGAAATGCCACTTGCCAGAAACCCACCTTTTTCGGTCCATATTCCAGATGTGTGCAAGTCATTTCCCTCATGCATATGCCATTGCTGGGGGTATCCACTTGACAACAGGGTTTTTGCTCCTCAGGCATTCACCAGCTGCTGGCACTTGAAGTCACATTCCTTTCTGTATCACATCACATTTAGTTGCTGTGGAAACCCTTGTGATGCCAAAAACAAAGGATTAGGATTTGCTGTAGCCCTTCCTCTTCTCGAACAAAAGGTTCTGCTTCTGAATGTCCTATCTGCAGCACAGGGAAGTGGAGCAGTGAGGGGCACTGGGGAGGGATGATACTGAAGTTCCATAAACTCCCCCCGCCCCGCTATATGTGCGCTTGACTAAGTGCTTATCTCCCCAGAAGACTTTGGGTGAATCAAATAGGGAATTAAACTTGTATTGAAGCTACTAAAGTGCAAGTATCTACAAAGTCATGTCAGATCCCACCTGCCACACTCTTCTCTCCCCACATTTCTGCGTCTTACTAGGAAATACTCTGCCATTGTTTCGGCACTTACACTTTTTGTCTTTTCTGGAGGTCCTCTTTACTCTCAAACTGAGGACAAGAATAAACTTTTCTAGGTTTGGGAGATACTGCTAATGGCATATGGGACAATTGAAGCCACAATCACAGAAAACAGGTCTGGGCTTTCCAGTCCTTGAGGTGACTCTTCATCTGCTGGGGAAACACTGTGTAATGCAAGAAGATGATCTTAGGCTGTAGTTTAGGTTTTTCTGACCCTCAAAAGCAGCTCTGCAGGAAGTGATTCTATTTCAAAATCCACATTCAGCTAACAACAACAACAAAAAAGTGAATAATATTGAAGATGTTTATTCTCAGAATAATTCAGCATTTAACACTCATAGATCTTAGATGCTTTTATTTATACATCAATTAATCACACATCTTTATAACTCATGTTTTGATTAATTATTTTTTAAATATTCTTTTGTTCAAAATAAAAATGAAGTTAATAGATTTAGCCACTGCTGGTGGGCTTGTTTCATTAGCCTTCTCTGCCATGAATTTTAAACTTGAGAGAACAAACATTTATCAGCTGAATGAAGGCTTTTTCCAGTTTCCTTTTCTGTCTTCTGAGATGCATTCCAGACTTTCAAAGAAGCCACAATAAAGCTTTAATTTTCTATTTATATGCTCACACATTATTTTCATTCATATATCTATAACCAGATAAATATTCTGAAAATTCACATGGAACTACAGTCACTTTGTTCTTCTTCTGGGATACTGACTCATGATTAAAGAGATGCAGCTGAAAGACAAAAATGTGGCATTGAGACTGTACTGCTGCAGTAAGGGGAAAAAAAGATGGAAACAGAAGTTCAAAGGTCAGCGAAGCAAATTAGAATAGGAACTCCAAAAATCCTGTTGATGTCCTGGTGCATCCACAGATATCCTGTACTAACCATGTAAGTTTCAGCTAGTGTTTTAGACATTGGTTTCAAAATAGGAATAATTATTTTCCTGCGTCAGAGGCTTTTGTGGGGAATAATACCTAAAAATGACTGGAAAAAAATGAAATCTGATAATATGATTACAGTCACATAGGTATCAAGAGAAACAAGAAGCTTAATTAGCCCCTCACTAGAGACTGACACGTTCCTTAGAAAGAGCTATAGATGAGAGGTACTGCAGGCAGCCAAAATTCAACCCTTTGCTGTTTATGTAATGAGCGAACTCACAGTTGGTATTTGTTGTGAATTGCACAGTTAAAGAATTTACTTTAAAAACGCCTTTTTGTTGAGTCTTGAATGTCTTGTCCAAAATGTCTCAGCTTTAACAAACTTTCAGAGAATTTGAGCCTGACCTGGATTGTGGACCTGGCCAGACGTAACGCTGCCAGGCAGCATCCGCAGCTCTGGGTTAAGGAGCTGCAGGAACATTTCCAGTGTAGGGCTGCACACTCCAGGTTTTCAGCACCCTGCTGAAAGGGTCTCAGGCTCCTACTGTGGAGTCAAGACTTATAGAGTTGGAAGGTTGGAAAAGGCTTTTTGGATCTACAGGGCAGGCCTGTGCCACCATAAAGCACAAACTGTGGGTAGGGACTCCCCTGTTCTGGGCACAGTCCTTTCATGGCTTCTGTTGTGGAGCTGAGGAAGCAGACAAAAAAAAAAAAAAAAAGGGTTAAATNTTCTTTGGGGGAAAATAGGAAACAGAAAAAAAAAAAAAAAAAAAGTGTTAAATTTTTTATTTTATAAGCTCCTGCCTAAAGTAAACACTTTCCTTCTTGGGGATAAAATGTCCCTTAAATAAAAATGCTGTATTTCTTATAAAAAACTGTTAATGCTACGGAAATGTTATATGCTGCTGCTGATTGTTATAATTGTTTTTATGGTGTCAGAAATGTACACGGTCGTATCAAAACAAAATATAGTCTACTTAAAACTGATCACAGGTAACAAGTAACAATAGTGACTAAAACACTGTAACTGTCTAAAGGTTTTAGAAATGTCTTTGTTTAAAAATAAGATTTACCCATGCATTTTCAAACAATTTATAACCATTACAAATTAGGTAATAAGAAAATACATTTGTATTATTTTATTTTCAGTCCCTTGTCTTCAGGAACAGGATAGGCATTTTCCCTGATTTCTCTGAAATATTTCTATTAAGCTCCAAACTCTCATTTGTTCATGTGATAATTTTCCATGTCTAACCTCAATTTTATTAGAAAGGAAAATTTCTATAACTTGACTCATTCAGTCTCTTATGCTGCACTGCAAAAGAAAACCATCTGTTTTTACAGACATATCTCAAGCAAGGTGACCTGCCTTTCCATGTAACTCTTGCAAGCGCAGTGCTGCTGCTTTTACCAAAACAATGGTGTTATGAAATAGTTACATTCTTGAAATATATTGTAGGGTGTTAGGAAATTAAAGTCTTAGCCAAACTGAAGGTGGATTCTTAAAATAACTTGTAGCATTTATGGCTTCCGTAACATTTCTGATGCGGCAGATCTGCTAAGAGGATAGAATCATAGAACAGTTTGGGTTGGAAGGGTCTTTTAAAGGTCACCCAGTATAACTGCATCTGCAATGAACCCCACCCAAGCTTACCTTGAGTGTTTCCAGGAATGGGACATCCACAGCTTCTTTGGGCAACCTGTTCTAGTGTTTCAACACTCCCATCAAAACTTTTTTACTTATGTCTAGTCTGAATTTGCCATCTTCTAGTTAAAAACCTACTGCAACAGGCCCTGCTTAAAGTCTGTTCCCATCTTTCTTATAAAGCCCCTTTAACTATTAAATGGCTGCAGTAAGGTCTTCCCAAAGCCTTCTTTTTTCCATGCTGAACAACCCCGACTCTCTCAGCCTGTCCTCACAGGAGAGGTGCTCCAGCTTTCCCATCATTTTTGTGGCCCTCCTCTGGACTTGTGCCAACAGGTCCATGTCTTTCCTGTGCTGAGGATCCAGAGCTGGACACAGCACTCCAGGCAGGGTCTCATGAGAGCAGAGAGGCAGAGTCACCTCCCTGGACTTGCTGGTCAGGACTCTTTTGATGCAGCCCAGGATACAATTGGCTTTCTGGGCTGCAAGTGCACATTGTTCACTCATGTCCACCTTCTCATCTACGAGCACCCCCAAGTACAGTAAATGACCTGTCAAGGACAATGTATTTATGTTCTGAAATTTAAATTCACGTATTTTTTCAGGCATTTCCCATTTCTTAATCTTAAAATTTGTCTGTACTACAGGGCATTTTCATTAAAATTGTGCATGATGGGTCTGAAAGTCCTTGAATTCAGATAGCCAGAGAACATTAAGACTACAGTCTCTAGTAGGTTTCCCATGACTTCCAGGTTCCCTCTCATGGGGTTCCCTGGAAATTTTCTGGAGTACTGGACTGCTAGATTTCAGAGCAATCCATCCATCTGGGTCTGCCTAGGCCAGCTGATGGTACTGCAAGTATCAATTTCATTCAGCATCTGCAAGCTTAGGGAAGATGTTTTTAAAGGCAGAACAGAAAATTTGTTTTCCCAAAACATTTGTTTGTACTCTTGAGCTTGTGAGAAACCTAAGATGTTGGTTTGAATGTGACTCAGGAAAATATTATATTTGAAAAAGTTGATATTTTCACTAAGCCAAAGTCCTTCAGTCTTCATGAATTTGCACACATCATTACACAAGTCATTGCTATAGCACAGTGTGTTATCGTTAGATAGAACAGTAATGTTAAAAAAAAAAAACAAAACAGGTTGCTGTTTGGGTAGATAGGATGGAGATCTTAATCTAGTACATCCACCAATGACTGACCTCCTACTGTACTTTCAGCTGGTAAAATGTCATTTTTGTGTGTCATTGTGGCTGCTGCTCTGTGTATCTGCAGTGAGTGAGCTTCTGCCCTTGGCTCCCCTTGCAGGCTGTCTGTGGAGGACAGCTGGTGCATGCACTGCAGGCAGCCACTATGTTCCCAGGCTGGTTGTGCAGAGGGGACCATGTACTCCCATTGCTCACAGTAAAGAGACCATGATCTGCACTGGAGAAGGCAGGGGCTGCAACAAACAAATATAGATAAACTATTACAATATTAAGAGACCACCTTTGAGAAAATTACACTGGTAAACTGTTCTCTGATGTGAGCAGGGTCTTGTCTTCACTCAAGAAGGAGTTTCATATTCTGGCCCTAGTTTGCACAGTTAAAGAAAGCTGGATATTTCCTAGAAGCCTGAAGATTATTGGCTGCTAGAAATGCTAGAGATTTCCCCATGCTAAGAAAAACCACAGGCTTCTCCAATTACAAATATAATTGCAAATCACAATTAGAATTTACAATAAAATAAGATTTCCTGAAGAACACTCTTACCCAAGATCAGCTTAAACTTGCAGTCATTATTTGTAGGGCAGGAAGGATGAAACTACATGACTAGTACCACTTCTGTGGATTATACATTGCCATTACTAAAAGAAACATTATGCCCAACTTGGAAACACTCTTGAAAGGCAAAGTGAAACTTTTGGAATAAGAAAGGCATTTCTCAAATGGCATTTTCATCTTCTCCATCATTCAGTCCCAAATTGTTCAAGACACA
This sequence comes from Grallaria varia, assembly GCA_013396735.1. Taxonomy (NCBI): domain Eukaryota; kingdom Metazoa; phylum Chordata; class Aves; order Passeriformes; family Formicariidae; genus Grallaria; species Grallaria varia. The sequence continues at coordinate 126,108 of VWZG01000452.1, forward strand.
TTGTCAACTGTCAGACTAAACAGAGAAAGGAAAGCATTATTCAATTTTTGAAATATTTCAATGCCCACACATCTTCAGTTCTCATGATTTTTTTTTTTTGTTCAGCCATTTGTGTCAACAGTATTATCTATTCAGAGAAGTATGAGGCAATAATATAGAATGTTAATTTCTATAATGTCTCTCATTCCACATACTGCCCCAAACAAACACTTTACTAAGCTAAATAACATAGCTATGGAATGAAATTATTCTGTAGGGAGAGGCAAGGAAAAGTCAGTGTTTTCTCCTGAAAGTAGAATAGTGATGGCAGCTTCTGAGGGTTGTTCTAGGATGCAAATGAGGATATTCTTATAACCTCAGTTTCTATATTTCAGGGACTTGGGTAAGGCCAGGATGCTCAAGCAGAATTTGGAAGAGGGCACTTACAAGGCAGGAAAATGGGGCAGAATGGGATTTCAGTTCTATTCAACTAGTTCTGCTCTATTCTGATGTCATGTTTGTTTCTGATTGAATACAAAACTTAAAGGGACACAGTTTTCCAGAGTAACTCTTAATTTTACAGTGCGATGCTGGTTTATATGACTTAGAGGTGAGATAGATCAAGCAAGAATTTTGTGAGTTTTTTGTAATTGCGAGCTGAAACTTTACTAAGACAGCCTGTGAGATTTTTGGTACACTTAGGCAAGATATTTCACTCCACTCAGAGCTTAGCTTCCAGCATATATCTGAACTTCAGTTTTATGTTAATCCAGATCTGAATTCTACTTCTTTAGTGCATTTCTTCCTCTTTTATCCTGCCCATACTGTACAGATACAATATACAAATATTGCCTCACTACTTAATCTGTTAACGAATCACTGACTTGATAGAAATATATGCAAAAGTAAATAGAAAACCAGAATAAGAGCATAATTACATCACAGTGAAATCTTTGGCAGCTGGCTCATTAAAACAGTCACAAAGATGACTTTTAAGTCTGCATAAGTACTACATAGATGCCATACCATTACACTTTCCAAAGAAAGTTATACATATTCAAATATTGGATTAGTCACATTCAGTGATTTATGGAGTAGTCATCCTCATGGGAGCGAACAGCTACACCTTTACCCTTTGACATTTGATAGTCATTAAAAAGGTACCTCAAAATATGTATCCTTGACTTTGATGTTAGCTTGAAATTACACTGGGAAATGCCCTGGAGTCTAAAAGCCTACAGAAAGAAAAATGTATTTTTATAGTTATCTGGACATAGCACTGATGATACGAACAGGGTGTAAATCCCCCCCTCCTTGTTTGGTTTAATGTATTTTCAGTTTTATACTGCTAGTGTAATTGTGTGAGTGAAAAATATAAAAGTTATATATAAAATAGAAGAGTTCCACTTCCAAGAGGCATGCTATATTTAATAGAATTTTAAAAAATGAAGAGGCAATACAGATTAATATACTTGCATCATTTAGGAATGAAATAAATCTTCACATAATCCAGTAACAGACACTGCACTCCTTAACAATGTCTTCCTGTAATGTAACAAGTATGGAAGAGCAGTGTAGGTAACGTTATTTAAAAATTGTTATTGTTTGGTGTTTTAAGTTTTGCAATTCTACCTCTGAATTTATGAATATATTTGTCAAACAATTCTATATTTTAATCAAAATTGAGGATTTTTGAATGACCAGTCTTGCTTTGGAAGAATAGAAATGACTGTAAAAAAGTCATGACAGCAGCGGCTGGCATGGGTCTAAATCATACCTTTAAAAGAAACTTGATATGGGAATGCCAACTGGTCAGCAGATTGCATAACTCCACTTCAGCAACAGTGTAAGACCCCAAGTCCTGAGCTACAAAATCACCAAAGGCTTTTACTTTCAAAATATATTAAGCTCCAAAAAGTCACCTGCTGAATTATTAGAAAGGCCCTCATTTTTTTTAATCCTTTGAGAGAGAGTGCATAGGAGAAAAACTGCACATATTTTCTCAAAGGGTACTTTTACTGGTAAACTTTAAGAAATAAGAGGTCTTGGCAAATGTTTAAAGGGTAACATACAACCGAAATAAAGCATTCCACAAAGCATTGGCTTAGCACATGCTACCCCATAGAACAATCCAACCCACTTAGTCCCAAGTTACCCAAATTAGTAAGAAAGGACATTAAGAGAAGGAGTAGTAAAGAAAGACAGAAAAATCACAGCTACCACTAGAGAGTCCTGTGCCGATGGGCTCTAGGACATGGTATAGGCTGTGCTCTTGGTGTCCAGTGACTGACAACTGCTCTGGGACTGCCCCGGGACTGCCCCAGGAGACCTGCAGGGGTTGGGCTGTGGGACAAGGCATCACCTCATCTCAGTGACGCTTGACCTACCCCTCCCTGCCCCCCTTCCCGTCCCCCAACCTGAGTTGGTCTGAGCCAGTAATTAATATAATAATCCAGTGTCTCACAAACAGCAGGGTGAAATGAGTATTTCCTGCTGCTATAGAGCTACACTTAATACTGTTTTTGAAATGTACTGTAAAGTGCTGCAACCAGAATCCAGTATGTGAGATGGTCTGATCATTCCCACTTATACAAACAGAAATTACCACAATAAATAGTGACTCAAACTAGGTCCAGCTGGACACCTGGAATCCTTAGGTGAATTACAAATTTTCTAAGGTACTAAACTAAAAGCTATTTCCCTGTCTTCTGAAATAAGTTGTGAATGTCCCAAGGAACTGGAAATAACTGATAGTCCTCTTCATGTAAAACCTCATTTATTTTCCTTTAGCATTCTGAAAAAATCAAAACCAGTCTCAAAATCTGAGCTAAATACTCTGCACTATACTGCTCAAATGGAGCAGCAAAAAGGAAGTAATTCAGTCTCCTACATATTACAGTGTATAGATATACAATGACAGCATTCTTCAATAAAAAAAGAATTTGAATTCAGTAGATCCAAGTCCTACTGGTAATTTTTTCTGCTGGTGTATCCATGTACAAGCAGTGATACTTTTGCTCGGAGCATCCTAAGAGCATCTCCTATAAGGGCTGGATTCGTTTCAATGCTCATCATATGACTTAAGTTTTGCAAAGAAATGATGAAAATATTTTATAAAATCAAAGGTCCAGCTAGCTCAGTGTCATGCTTCTAACAGTGGCCAAATATGGTTTCAAAAAGAATTTCAGAATAGGGCAAATGTACAGATATTTCTCCATCACACTTTCCCAACATTCTGGGATTTCCTAATGCAAAAATAATACTTCTCCAATAGAAATGTAAATTATGTACCCATTACTTAGTTGTGGGGACCTGTTTTATGGAAAATAAATATATCTAGATAAGCATGTACACACACACACTAGTTGGTTGTTGTTAGAATCTTAATATCTATGTAGATAAATTCCCACTCTAAAGCCCAAGTGCACTCTTGGTCTACTTGGGCCATGGCAGTAAGGAGGCCTGTTGCACTTCAGTGCGTATGCGAAACTTTTACAGATTGTTGAGCATACCTGGCTCAAAACATCTCACCTTCATGGTTTCCATCTGTCATCAAAAACTGTGGACCCTTGAAAAAAACACAGAATCACACAGAATCACAGAATCCCTAAGGTTGGAAGACACCTTCAAGATCACCTAGTCCAATCATCAATTTAGAACCAGAATCAACCCTAAAACGTATCCCTAAAGGGCCACACTCAGACACCTCTTGAGCACTTCCAGAGACTGACTCCATCACCTCCCTGGGTGAGAAAAAACTCATTTTTTCTAATAGTTAATCTGAACCTGCCCTGGTGTAACTTAAGGTCACATGATTTCATTAGACAAAATAGTAAAAAAAATCATACGGGAGATTTTCATTGTCTTCTGAGTCTTAGATGTTCATTGACCCTTTTTCCCCCAAAGACTTAAAATAAAAAATTTGTTTCCAGTTCCTGAGGTGACACCTTCAAATATCATAAGCTGTAAGGAAAGCAGCAAATACAGCTAGCATTGACACAGCAAGTAATTTTTAGGTAAAAAGCTTCAGTCAGGCTTTCACAGCCACTGCTACATTCCTTCTTTATGATGCTTTAGAAGTTCCAGACAGAAGAGGAAGTGCTGAAATACTCAGAGAAAAGCGCTTCTCTGCCCTAGAATGGAGTCCTGTCTGGAACTTGGTGTGAACCACTGTACCATGGAAGGGAGTCTGTCCTTGGGCGAGACTGATTCTGGCTCCTGCAAACCTATGGCAGCTAAAGACTTGAGCTAAGATGCAGGACTGTAGACTGTGACCTTTTGTATGCATTCTTCCCATAATTATTCAACAAAAATGCAGACTGTTATTTCTATCTTGCTAAACATCAACTGTGAGTTTGAAACTGTCCAAGATCCAAACCAACACACTTTCCCTTTAACTTAAAAACTAAAAGTTTAAACAAAAGCCACAGGTTGGAGATCAGGGATAGCCATATGTCCTACAAAAAAAGGCATGATATGACCATACTGATGGGAATTTTTGTTTGTCTGTCAGGTATAAAATGGAAAATTTCCAAGCCTTTCTAGGAAAAAGCAGTGTGGAGTGGTTATGGGATGACAGAAAACTTTCATTCTCCTCCAGAGGGGGTAGCCTTTAGGAAGGTCAAAGAGTGGGTTGAGGGAAGGATTTGAAGAAGTTGTCATTGTGAACTTTGCAGAAACTGTGAGGTAAGAGATTAAGAAAAACAACAGAGAAACAAAAATTGTTTTATTACTGAAATTATATTTGCCACATGAAACAGTGTTGTTCAACGAGAACAGGTGATAACAGTTCCTGAAGAGATACCATAGGTCTCATAACCATTTAATCCTTGTTCACCCGTGTATGTACAAAATCAGACTGGGAGGAGAGCTCTAGGGTCAGTTCTGCAATTCTCTTTTTGGCATGAACCTACATTTGTCTTCCAGATGATCAGAGAAACTTATTGAGCAGTGTCTTGTATTCAGTGATAGCACAGAAGATATCATCCTTTTTTTTCTGATATTTGGTTGGTTCTGTGCCAGCACAGAGGTAGATATGCAAAGCTCTATGTCACACTGACTGGGCTTTCCTATATAATAGGAAAAACTTTCATAAAGTTAACCTAGAGCAGATTATCTACCTTACAGGTATTTGGAGCTTCAGAAGGGCCTGGAAGCATTTCAGTAGCTAATTGGTTTTATAAGATGGAAGTGAAGTCTCTTCCTGTTCTGAGCACTTCTGAAACACTTGTGTACCCTGTACCTTTCATGCCACTCCATTAATTTCCTCTGGTTCTCAAAGTATCTTGCACTTTTATAAAAAAGGCTGAATAGTGAACTTTGTCTCATGATAAGATAAGAATTAACTGGCACAGCAGACTTAAATGAGTTGGATTAAAGTCAAGTCTGATGGCACTGCCAATTTCATACCAAACAGATGAAGATGTGCTACGATATATCTCCTGTGTGTTGTAATTTTTTTGTATGTGGAATACTCAAGGAGAAATATTAATGGTGGCTTTAGTGTATTTCAGTCTGACGTATTATCTAGAAATCACATACATTTTTGAACAGGTAACTAATGGAGATGGTGTACTCCCTGATGAAGAAATACCTTGACAAATTTATTTGTTGTAATCAAAAACTTTTCCAGACTTTTGCTACTGTCAGCTGTAATTTTGTTAAGCAGGGGTCGTAGAGCCAGAATGGCACTTCTAGTGAAGATGAAATGCAGTTACAGAGCAGATATAGCCCGGTGCATAGGGTCATTGCCTAATTCCAATGGGAAACCTAAACTCTAATCTCCAACCTAGAAACCGATAATGCTCTCTCTTCCCCTGACTCCCTTCATGACCAAGCATCAGAGATTCCTTTGAGGATTTACGTTTTCTTTGGAATCTGGTAATATTTAAATGTATTGTGGCCTAAAATAAATGTGCACATACAAAAAAAA
>VWZG01000452.1:132038-143443 GCA_013396735.1 Grallaria varia
TATTTTTCAAGTGTTTTTAAAGCAAATTGAACTTAAACCCATAAATTTGGGGAGTCACAGCTGTGCATTGTGCCAGGAATAACAAAATTAAGTGAAAGAGTTTTCTTAGTTTTCCTCTTGGTCATCCATCTTAAATGCAAATGATCTTATTTGTGCAAATGTTGACACTGAAAATAGGATAATCAGGTTTTTAGTGGGATTTTACTGTGGTGAGAATCAAATCCAGTATTATCCAATGACTTTGTGAAGGAAATTATTAACTCTGCAGAGAGTCTGAAGCGACTACAGACAAACTTGGAAAGAGCCAACAACACTATAAGCAAAATTTATGTCTACCCATAATGTTGATTTTGGCACAAAGGGAAATGACTGAGCAAGCGCAAGAATAGGAAATAAATGAACTTTGTCAGATGCTTTTCAGTGTTCTGAAGTGGCCTCTGAATAATCATCATAAGAGAGAAAACTCCCAGGTATGTCCACAAAATGACCTCTCATTAGACAGAGGGTGGTGAACAGTGGCTCTCCAAGCAGGTGAAGGCTAGAGCTGAAGCAGGCCACGCTTTAGGCAGGAGCAGAGTGTACTCTGGAAGTCAGTCTGAGAGTGGAAAATAGGCAGATGGTAGGGAGTGGGGTTAGTAATGGTGAAATAGGGAACAGCATTATTGAATTGAATACATTACTCTCCGTGATAAATGAACATGCTAGGCACAAGGGCATTATGTTCCGATGCTGGGCCTTGCTTGCTTTTCAGGCTAGAGACAGATCTGAGGTTATTTCATGCTGTCCTTGATTTGGCAATATTACGTCTTGCCAAGAAAGGATCATCTTTTTATTGCTTCTGCCACCTTTTCCTCACCCACCTGTGGTGACAGGCTGAAAGGGCTGATGCAGTAAAGCAGAAGTATTCCCTTATGTGTTTGTTTTTGTTTCTAGCTTTAAGTTTGCTTCTCCTTTGCACTCTACAGAAAGCAGACCAATGCAGAAATACATAAATAACTTCTGGGTTGCCAAATAATAGAATTCCCTCATAAGTTAATGAGAGGATGGGCATTCAGAAGAGATGAACTGTGGTGGCTCTGTAATTGTTTTTTTCCATATATATGCAGGATTTGGGAGTTTTTTTTAATACCCCAAAATACAGAGACTTTTGCTTTTTTTCTTTCATTCACTATTCTAACATTCTTCTTTTCTTATAAGCAAGAATCCATTATACTTTGGAAATTTTATTTTTAGAGCAAATATTTCAATACTTGTTTATTTTCTGCTAAACACAGGCCTGAAAAAGCATGTGTTTAAAAAGCAGCTTTGGGGTGAGGTTGAGGGTTGTGGCAACAAGAAAATCTAGGTTGGTTTTTCGTGGAGGTTTTTTGGGGATTTTGAGACCAGAAAAGACACTAGTACCTTCTGTGAAAATCATATCTTTGAGACAAAACCCAAAAAATCTCAAATGTTTTCCAGTTTCCCACAGGTATAAGATGGAATAATAACTATTTTTCCACAAAATAGCTATGCTTCCTTTCATAATAAAGTGGATAGAAGAGTTTTGATTTTGGCCAAATCAAAAAGAGGACACTGGTACTTGCTGTCAAGTGTGCAATCTATAATGCAGAAGTAGGAGAGCTGTGAGCAGAGCCTCTTTTTCTACACTGTGATACTCAGTTGGGCTCAGTACTTGGAAACCCGATTCTGCATGTGTTTAACTTTCGATGCACAAATAATTCAGCTGAAGTCAAGCTCACATGTGATTCCACACACCCTTCTTGGGAAAGTAGTCATTACTGCAGGGAATATTCCATGGAGCTACGTGTATAAGGGCCACCTATATCGAGAACAAACATAGACCGTGTTGCCAGGGAACCCCGGGAGCTTTGAGAGCGCACGACAGCAAAAACAGACTGAAAGGGTCTGTCCTGTACTGCTTACACTGCAGAAGTACACACTGTGGATTATAATCAGCCCCTTGAGGGCTGCCAGTTTATCCTGCTGGCATTTCGCTGCAAATGATTCTTCTCTGCTGGGTGTATCGCCACCGTGACACTGCTGAGGTCATCTCACTTGAGCCAAGGTGGCAGTCGTTACAACTAAGGGCTTCTTTGGCAAAACATTGACAGCTTTATGGTAAAAGTAATTTCTGAGTACCTGGAGTCCAGCATGTCCTTATTTATTTTTGTCTCAGATGTTTTTAAAGATTTGGCTACACCATTAAAACTAGTCAATCAGGTAGATCATGTTAACCAGCTATCTTTCTTCTCTCTGTCACTGTATTCACAAATCCATCCTTGCATTACGGTCAGAATGTTGGTATTTATATCTATCTCCCTTGTTGCCTTTGGACCGTGTCAACACTTGTTTTCTTCTTTTTTCACAGCTTCTTAAAAATCTAGATTCTTGTCTTCACCCTCAGGGCATTTCTTCATTTAACTCATCTACAGAGGAGGAGAGATGAAGCTGCAATTTCTGAATTTTCTGAGCCACAGAGCTCAAAGACTAGCTCTGAAACTGTTTACTCTTTGCACCTTATTTTATTGCCATAGTGTCACCTCTATCTGACTTAGCTGCATTTTTTCACTGTTTTTTCACCAACTCCTCTGCAAAAATGTGGAATATCCTTTCTAAATGACCCAAAAGACCACAATACTGACTCTTAGAATAATAGAATATCCTGAGTCAGGACAAACAAGGAACATCAAAGCCCAACTCCTGGCCCTGCACAGGATAGCCCCAAGAATCCCACCACATACCTGAGAGTATTGGCCAAATGCCTCTTGAACTTTGTCAGGCTTCATACTGTGACCACTTCCCTGAAGATCCTGTTTCAGTGCCCAACCACTCTCTGAGTGAAAAACCTTTTCGTAATATCTAACCTAAACTTCCCCTGACACAACTTCAGGCCATTCCCTCAGGTCCTGTCATTGGTCACCATAGAGGAGAGATCAGTGCCTGCCCCTCCTCTTCCGCTCATGAGGAATTTGTAGACTGCAATGAGCTGTCCCCTCAGTTTTCTCCAGGCTGAGCAAACCAGGTGACTTCAGCTGACCCTTGTTTGACTTCCTCTCTAGAGCCTTCACCATCTTCAGACACTTTCTAATAGCTTTATATCTTTCTCATATTGTGGTGCCCAAAACTGCCCACAATATTCAAGGTGAGTTGCCCCAGCACAGAGCAGAGCAGGACAATCCCCGCCCTCGACCAGCTGGCAATGCTTTGCCTCATGCCCCCAGGGACACGGTTGGCCCTCCTGGCTGCCAGGGCACTGCTGACTCACATTCAACTTGCTGTCGACAGGACCCCCAGGCCCCTTTCCAGCACCTCATTCCTCACTCTGTACAAACATCCAGGGCTGCCCCATCCCAGGTACAGAATCCGGCATTTTTCCTTGTTGACCTTCATATGGTTGGTGATTGCCCAGCCCTCTAATGTGTCGAGGTCTCTCTGCAGGCCCTGTCTGCCTTTGAGGGAGTCAACAGCTCCGCCCAAAGTAGTATTTGTCAACTTAGGGGTTTTTTTGCGTTTTGTTGATTATTTTTTCCTTTTTGATTGTTTGTTTGTTTGTTTGTGGGGGGGTTTGGTGGTTTTGGTGTTTTTTTTGTTGTTTTCTTGTTTGTTTGGTTGGGTTTTTTTTGTTTTAAGGACTCTTGTGTATTTGCTTTTGAGTGTACAAGGCTTTAGCCAATGGATACAGTAAAAGGTAACTTTATACATACGGATTTGTGAACCCAGTATAAGTGTATGCTGGCAACTGCATTGCTTGGCTTTTGACTGTTGCGTGGTTAGCTCTCTGGACTTTGCATTTGGATTCTTTAAATAATACAATGCAAATTACAGAAAAAGGAGCCAGGACCATGAATTCACACAGCTGTGCCTCTTGCCTCTGAAAATTATGGGTACAGTCTTCTTAATAGCAAAGACAAAACCAAATAATTGACTTGGGCGATGAATACAAAACATCTCCTGTTTCAGACACTAATTTAACGTCAGGAGGTGGAAGCGAGGGGTAACTTGGAATGCCTTAATAGATTCCTGCCCTGCCATCAAGTCTTTGAGCTTCAATTCCTCTGTTCCAATCTTCACTGTTTCACAGCAGTATTACAGAAAGTAATTGGCCATTGTGTGTGGAATTAGTTCCTAACTGCAAATGAAGAACAATACAATTTTCTCAGATTTGGCTGACATGAGTTTTACATAATGTTTAGATTCCATTTCAGTGAGTGTAGTAATTTTTTATTTTTGTCTGGCTGTTTAGTGAAAGGGAAAGAGGGGTGCAAAGGAATTTTTGGAAAATACTTGAAAATGCTTTGTAGGGAACTCATGGAAGACAGTGGTAGGAAAACTAGGCAGATGTTACAAAGTCTAGAATGAAACAAGGTCTGCTCAGTGGAAGTAGAGACCACAGCCACCTTTAATAGACATGACCTGCCCTTAGGCAGCAGACAAACCTTGATCGCCCTGTGATGTTTAGAAGGAAGAAATAAAGAGTCAGACACGTTTCCGTTTCTTTCTTCCATCTAGTTTGCTACTTAAGTGTTTTCTCATGAAGTAGCAACAGTTCTACTTAAACTAATATCCTAATTAAACGAAAAGCAGAACTGCCCTTCAAACCTTTTTATTTTTTTTCCCTTCCCCTAAGATAAGATGCCAGAGTAAAGTTACCTGTACAGAAGAGCATGGATGTTCAGTAAATATGTGGTGTATCTCATCTTTATTTCAAAAATGTCAGCAGTTTCATCCCTCAATAGGCAGTGATCTGCAATACCAGATATGCCTAAGATCCTGAAGAGCTCATGTAAGTGTAATAATATCTTTAAATGATTCTGGATGTATGGGATCACATCTTACTGCTTTTTCAGAGGTTCATTCTTTCACATAGTGGTACAGAAATGAGTTTTAAATGAGTTCTTATGAGCCTTGAAATTTTACTCAACCGCACAGTAATGTTCCAACTTTAAATACCACAGGAGGCTTTCACTGTTCAAAGGGCTGACAACTGAAGGGTATGTTTGCATAGCATGTAACAGAGATCTTGGGGAGTGTGAGGAGGACAAGGAAGGTGTACACGTGTTGGCTGCTTTTCATTATGTTCCCAAGTTTATTTGTTTTTTATGCTCTGGTTTCTGAACTGCTGTTTTATTTTCTGTGTGCAGAGCTTTAAATTTGGAAAAATAATGCCACTGAAGAGCTTCTCTAGGTGCTACTACCATTCCGATTTTCTTAGCAACTGTGTGTCACAAAAATGTATAGATTTCCAGTACCTCAGTGACACAGAAAGTACTATCATTACCATTTGAAGACAGAATGTGTGCAACTTTCCAGCATGACATAGTCTCTCTGTGTCAGGATGAAAATGAAATACACAGGTGTTGGATTCAAGCTCAGTTCTGGCATGATCTTCCTCTGCACTGGAAAGGAAGAAATTGTACTTATTCAGAATTAGAATTTTTTAGCCTAGAACTGCTGATTAGCTTTTAACATACAAACAACAAATACTTGATCACAGTGCAGGATAGACCTTTGGCTGATGTACTTTAATTTGACTCCATCATATGAAACTATGACAATTGACAGCAATTGTGAATCTGATACGTTGCATCTGCTCTTATTTACTGCAAGTAATCATTCTACTTAGTGCTATGAATGATGAATCAGCTCTTAGAAAAAAATTAATTCTAAAGGCTGAATCCTTGAACTCTTCAATTTCTTCAAGTACTGAGTTGTAACTTTCACATAAGCTCTTTGAGTTCGCACAGCATCATACGTTAACCCTTCTTTCCTATTTGACTTTACTTTTTCTCTTGAGTTGTATCATCTTCAGAGCATTTGAGTGGGCCCCCAGAAATTTGAGCTTAGTTCCTGGTCTTGCCACAGACCTCCTTCAGCCAATACTTTATATTCCCTGCTTTCAGTGAGTTATAGATTTAGGACTGTTTGCCTAGTGAATATGAGTGAAGAGACTTAAATTTATCTGTAATTGCAGTACTACCATGATACAACTATGATTTTAATATTAATATTTTAATACTGTGTTTGTGTACATATACACACACTGAATCTCACTCATGATTTGGGCACATGGAAAGAAAAATAAATAATGCAAAAGTGCAATAATTTAGGACTTGTCAGGCTGCGGGATGCTATCTCTGCACAATCTCTCAAAATCATGATGAAGTGCCTGGGCAGGGAAGGGACAATGCCCTGAAGCTTGTTTCCAATGTGTGTTTTCTTCTCCCCCCACTCCCTTATTTTTCTGTTCTACTTTCTACCACTGCAAAAATTTCCTTAACCATTCTGTCATTATTCAATGCATATGCAAGTGACTTAATTAAAACAACCTCAATTATGCTGAATACAAGAACTTTAAAATATTCACTGAAACAATCATTGTCACCCACATCAGAAACATTTTAGCAGTAGAGAGGATACATAAATGAGAACCACATAGGCAGCAGAATGTGATATATATATATGATGATAAAGAAAAATAAAAATGCCTTTTAATATCACAATTCTGTCTTTCAAATCACTGCTAAAGCATTTTTTTATAGAATCTGAAGGAAGAAATTCAGAGAAAATTACAAAAATAATTGATTGCTAAGTTCACATTGGGGTACCCCATTGTTGCTATCGTGGCAGCAGTTGCTGTGATGATGGTGGCTGCTGTACTATATGAGGGCTCCTTTTGTGTTAGGTGCTGCACAAACACTGGGTTCAGTATTGAAGAGAAATCAGGGTCTAGGATCTCCACTCTGAAACAAAGGTAGAAGAACCTCTACTTTAGCAGTGAAAGGAAATGAGAATTCCTTCCTGTACCTCCAGAGCAGAAGGGAAAAATATGAGGCAGAGTTAAGGCAAAAACTGTAACAGTGATTAAAACAAAATAAAAATACAGTAGCTAATGAAAAGTAATCTCCCAATTTTACATGCAGGAAAACTTAGGTAAATGAATAGCAAGGCCACAAAAGGAAACCAAAAGGACATATATATTAAAGTCAGTCAAGGCTAGGATTAGACTTCATTACTTGACTGACAATTTCTTACAGTTAGTAGATCATACTGCATGACACCAGTCTTTGTGTGTTTTCATCATCCATTCTCTGACAGATTTTGGGGAAATATTGTGAGTCAGTACTAACAACATACTAAGTCTATGGGTTTTCCTTTCCCCTAAAAGTCTGCTTTTCCTACTTCCCAGATAAACTGGAACACCTCCTACAAGCATGATCATTATATGTTTTTCCATATTTAAGAGATAGAAAGAAATCCCTGAGACTGTATGAACAATATATGGCTTGACTACCTTTTGTAGAAGCCTGAGTATTCATAGAAAAGTCAGTGTTTCTGCAATACTCAGGAAAGAAGAGATTGCCTATGGATGTCAGTTACCTCAAATATTTTTGATGGAGTTTAGTGACCCTGCTCTTTTAGAGCAGATGGTATCAGCTGCAGGTTGTTTCATTGTGGGTTTTTGGTTTTTTTCTCTAAAAACCATATATTTTATCCTTAATGACTCAGCCACTTTTGCCAAAGAAGCCTCTTAGTTTTTTATTCCTCACAATAGGACAGAGAATGGTGTTGAAAGGTATTGTAGCTGGCATAGCCTGCAGGCACTGTGAAGCTGGGTAGAATACTTCATCTCTTTCTCACTGTTTAATCTTGGCTCACGGTCATACTGACTTATTAAAACAAAATGGAAAAAACCCAACCCACCCAAATATTTTAGCTTGATTTTTATCTGAAAGGGCTCCTGTGCCAAGAAGACACCTGGCTGGTTTCAGATTGTTGTTTTCTAACATACCCAGATTATTAATTATTTTTCTTTTTAAGGGCCATGTCAGAATTTTGAACTCTGAACATATACCTCTAAACACACAAAGTAAATATATAGGATGACACTTTTTAGTTGCCCCATCCTGAGATTGCAAGGTGCTGGCAAGAAGGCATAGTTGTATTAACCAGATGAAGATTTGGAATCTTCCTGAGCTCTTATGCCTTTACCTTTTCATCAACATACCCCAGGATCTTTACTTCCTTCATATTTCCAGGGTAGTTTCGGACTCCTTCCTAGTATTTATCTTAATTCATGCCCCTGAACATTTGGAGATGAGCTACTGAACTTGCCAGTTTCAAAACCTATGATTATAGCAATGATGCAAGAAATAAGGAGCCAACTAGAAATTCAGTTTCAAAAGCAAAATTCAGAACTATAGGCATAGAATGAGCCCAAAGAGACATGTACAGAAAAAAAAGCTTGGAAGCTGCTATCCTAGAAATGAAGTTGTGGCATTCCGCTGTTGTTATTGTTGGCTAAATAATGACAGCGGGCTGAGCGCTGAAGAGAGTGCAACACACATGAGGACCCTTGTGAACTTATAACAGGATGTTGTCGCTGCAACTCACTGGAGTAAAAAAAGGGGTACTGAAACTGTACTGAGAGTTATCTACAGTAGAGTAAGACTGAAATAACTGCCCTTCCATGTTATGTTCCTACAAAAATGACACAGAGGCTGACTGCAGGCTCATCATCTGGTATTCCCAGTGAACTGTGGATGTACATCATATTTAATGCTGCCCTAGGGCCATATCTACTTGCCCAGGCAGTCCCTAGCTTTCCAGTCATCTCTTTTGATAGCTTTGGTCCAAAAGCAAAGCCTGAGAATTTCTCCTGCCATGATTCTGATGTTGCTTACCATAGACATATATGTCATTTGTAGTCTGATTGGAAACTCAGAACAGGCTTTTGTATACCTGGCTGAGTCATGGGATTATCCTGGAATACAAAAGGTTCCTCAGGTGTTCTGTCACGTACTGTGGTTGTAATGTCTGAGAGCAAGGAGTGTGTTTGTGTAATATGCCTTGTAAATGAGGACCTCAGAGTATAAGGTTCTTTTTAGCCTTTTGTTATTTGTTCTTTCTATGCCATAGAAACCTTTCCTTTTATCACCATGAAATTCATCATGACCAGGATCTGGTATATGTTGTCTGAGCCATTTCATCATAACATTACAATGTATTTTTTCATTATGACATCCTAGTTAATCCGTTGTTTGATCTCAAAAACTTAGCAAAGTTGAGTCGGGGTGGTATCCGGATGAATGTCTTCCAAGAAAACATCAATATTGCACAGGAAATACCACTAGTGATTCATGACAAAATTATGATTATTTGATTTGAAGTACTTTAGAAATAATAAATCTTCTGTATTTTGAAGAGTTAAAAAAGCTGAGTCATTCAATTCAGCATGAACCCTAAGGGTTTTGGGTTTATGGTTGGTTTTAATTTTTTCCTGTGTGGGAAGCCTCTCTGTCTTGTATGGTGTTGCTTTACTGTTGCCCCTTAATAGCCCCAAGATTAGTCCGTAGTGGCTCTATCAGAGCCTCTCTCAGATATTTGTCAGGCAGGATGTATTTGGTAATAAATCCCTTGGCCCACCATTACTGCCCTTGCTGCCAATATGCCAACATTTTACACTTCCTTCAGGACACAGTGGATGCAGAAGACTACTATGTGCATAACTAACTTGCTGTTTAAGTGAGCTGAGTAGTAAAGGCAGATGGCTCCTTTAAGATGAACTAAATATGTTGAAGAAAATGGTGCAGACAAAAAAGAAAAAGGCATTCACTATTGAGAAAATTACTTGAACACTTGTAGAAGTGAAGGATATAGATCTGGATGGATGGGACACGTCTTTTAAATGTAAATTTCCCTGTAAGATTACTATTTCTCATCAGCTTTCACATTTGCATCAAATGGAACATGTAAATAGGAAAGGTTTACCCACAGTCATAAATAAAGCCAATGATCAATGCATGTTATTTTCCTGGTTTCCTTGACTTTTGAAAAACAGTTTACTTTGCCCCCCTTTCTGTTCAGTTTTAGGAGAGGTTTGTCATTCTAAGTTAAAAAAATGAATGATAGGGTATTTATGTTATTGTAAGTGTAAGATGCACCAGCAGGGCCCCTCTCCTTGCCACAGGCTTTGCAAGGTCTAGGATAATTTTCAAAAAGCTTGCAAGGACTTTTTTGTGTCAGTGGAGCAACACAAACTGGGCCAAGCCAAGTCTGATCTCAGATGTAATTCAATTGAACTTGGATTACAGACTTGGTAATGGTCCAGTGCATATTCCTTGACCAAAGGAAGACTCAGAAGATTCATGGTGCCATTCAGAGAAACATCAACAGGCTGGAGAAGTGGAATGGCAGGAATCTCATTATGTTTAACAATGGGAAGTGCAAAGTCCTACACCTAGAGAACAGCCATGCACCAGTAATGCTGGGGCTGTCTGGGAAGAAGCTCGACAGAGAGGATCGTGGGTGTCCTGGTGAACTCCAAGTGGAACATGAGCCAACAACATGCTCTTGCAGCACAGAAGACTAACAGCCTTCTGGTCTGAATGAGGGACAACATTGTCAGCAGGCCAAAGGAGGGGATTTTCCTTTCTACTCAGCATTGGAGAGGCCCTTCTTGGAATGCTGTGGGCCAGCACTGGACTCCCCAGTACAAGAGGGTCATGGACATGCTGGAGCAAGTCCAGCAAAGGACCATGAAGCTCTAAGAGCATGGAGCATCTCTCATCCTAAGAGAGTCTGAGAGGGCTGGAACTGTTCAGCCTGGAGAAGAGAACTCGGGGTGCATTTTTGTGTCATATTGTCACCCATATTCATGTGTTCAATACCTGATGTGGGAGGAGTAAAGGATATGAAGCTAAACTATTCTCAGTGCTGCCCAGTGACAAGACAAGAGGCAATAGACACAAACTGAAACACAGGAAAGTTCACTTTAGCAGAGGAAAAAGCCTTTTCATTGTGAAGGTGGTCAAGTACTGGAATAGGTTGCCATAAGAAGTTGTGGAGTCTCTCTCACAGAGATAATCAAAACCTGACCAGATAAGGCTCTGAGCAACCTGCTCTAGCTGATTCTGCTTTGAGCAAGGGGGTTGGACTAAATTATTTCTGACTGTTCCTTTTAACCTCTACCATTCTGGGATTCTGTGTAGCTACCTACAGGTAGCTGAACTGTATAAACATTAGGGAAAACTAGCTGCCATATTGTGCATTCCTCAGCAAAACAATGGAGTGATCTTTTGGGAATAAAATAAAGGGGTAAAAGCCTTTTGAAGTCTTGAAATTGTAGGTTTGTCAAATCCTCTGCAAGAGAAGTGGCAGAAATCACATACCTTGAAATTTCTACCAGTTGAGACAATCCTTTCAGAATAATTGTAGAGAACAAGCCTATTTTGGCACGGGAGTGAACTGCACAAGTCTCTGCCTGTGCTGGCAAATTTCTGTGATCCAGGTATTTCAACACAAAGGGACACATGTTACTAAAGCTGTACTTTATTTGTGTTATGTAAATATGCTTGTACACGACAGGGACTCAAAACATACTAGTGATACCAAAAAAAAAAAAAAAA
>VWZG01000452.1:143467-177478 GCA_013396735.1 Grallaria varia
AGAGAAAAAGAGGTCATCATCAAGGGGAGTAACTGGGTAACTGTTGTTACCCAGAACGGTCTGAGCTAAATCTCTTATATTCTAGATCGTGTGAAGCATTTCTGTGGGTAATGCAAGGGGGACATAGGAAAGCAAAATATGTGAGGCTAGGTTTGCTAGTCTAGCTCCGTCCTTCCTGGTGCCTGGAAAGCGTATCAGTTCCTTACATCTTTTGACTATCTGCAGGACTTGAAATTGGAGGTCTTGTTGGTTTTGTTGTTGTTCATGCCTTCAAATATGTCTAAAACTTATAGAAAAAGCTGGGCAACAACGCATTCCCAGCATAGTGTGCAAGTTCACTCATCTACTGCAAGGCAAAAAGCAAAAGATTTAGGCAGCAAAGAAGTATTTCTACTTACCTGATACACACAAAGGATTACTTTTCATTGCATGGTCCCTCATTAATTTTTATTTCTTGCTAGTCAACTCCTTAACTCAATTCACTCTAATTAATTAAAGTGGTATGATAGAATACCCTAATACACCTATTAATACAAATGAGTGGAATCAACCTTCCTGTGCACCTGTTCTCAGTAATCTGCGCAAATACTAGTGAATTATCATTGCCTCTCAGAAATAACATCTACAATGACATCTTGTTATTCTTTGTTGCTGGATGATAGAAGCTCGTGTTATCACATTGCACTGGGTGCTTTGGAAACTACAGTCACTGTGACTGTGAACTGTGGCTGAACTTCATACATCTTGAAGAGACAGCTCTAATTTGCTTTGCAACCCCACCAGATCTGTCTGAATTTGTGGCCTGAAATGTTATAATACAAAAGTATCTCAGAAATATCAAAAGAGATTAATGTTTCCAATTTGGGAGCATAAAGTACAAGAATATCTCCCGTCTTGCCCCTTTCTTATACCCAATATCTGTTTAAAAATCTTTGTCTTGTTCAAAAGTTGTGTTCCAGAGCTTAAGCTTTGGTCTTCTAAAATGACTGCTCAAGCCCAGAGCCCTGGCATTTTGCATTTGCAGGAAAAGAACTGAAATCCTGAAGAGTAGTTTCTTCTTCAGGCAGTGAGCTCATGGAGATACCCCTAAATTTATGTAGACAAGCCAGTCCACCAATCACTTTTACCCAATTTGCCCAAACTTACAAATAGCTTATCCTGGCCTACAAAAGTGATCCAGAATTCCAGGGGTTTTGGTATCTATTATTCTAGTTTTCTATGTGCTGCCACCTCTAATTTATACTCTGCTGTCTTTTTGATATGACATTTGAAAAGTCATGGCAGTCAGGTGAAGTCCTAGGTGACCAGAAAAAGGCTAACATTGGACCCATCTTTAAAAAGGGGTAGAAAGAAGGACCCTGGGAGTTACTGACCTGTCAGCCCCACCTCTGTGCCTGGGAAGATCATGGAACAGGCCCTTCTAGAAACTAGGCTAATGTACATGGAGGACAGGGAGTTGATTTGGGACAGCCAGCATGACTTCACCAAGGGCAAGTCTTGCCTGACCAACGCAGTGGCCTTCTGTGATGGAGTGCATTGATCAGTAGACAAGGGGAAGGGCTGCAGATGTCACTTATGCAGACTTTGTAAAGTCTCTGACGTGGTTCCCCACAACGTCCTTCTCTAAATTGGAGAGAGATGGATTTGATGGGTGGACTGGTAGGCAGATAAGGAATTGGCTGGATCATTGCATCCAGAAGATAGTGGTCAAAGGCTCAGAGTCCCAAAGGACATCAATGACAAGTGGTGTCCCTTGGGGGTCTGTATTTGGAAGAGTGTTACTTGATTTCTCTATTAATGACATAGATGAAGGGATTCAGTGCACCCTCAGAAAATTTGCAGAGGACACCAAGCTTCGTGGTGTGGTTGCCGCACCTGAAGGATGGGATGCCACCCAGAGAGACCTGGACAAGCTCAAGATGTGAGAATCTCCTGTGGTTTAACAAGATCAAGGGCAAGGTTCTGCAGCTGGTTTGGTACAACCCTCAGTATCAACCCAGGTTGGGGAATGAACAGATTGAGAGCAGCCCTGCAAGAAGGACTTAGGGGTGCTGGTGGATGAGAGGCTGGACATGACCTGGCAATGCGTGCTTACAGAGAGCCAATTTTATCCTGGGGTGCACCAAAAGAAGTGTGGCCAGCAGGTTGAGGGAGGAGACTCTGCTTCTTTTTGGCCATTATGATGGGGAGAATAGCAATGGGTATGCAACTGTCCCCCTAGAGGAGCAGCTCTTAGCAAAGTGTGAAAAAAAAGTAAAATGTAGTTGTGAAATTAGTTGGTGCAGCATACTGCCCTTTTACTGTCAATGTCCTTCTTATGAGGAACAAAAAGAAGGTCTCTGATAGGAAGTGCAGCATTTTTCTTGAGGGTAGCTGGCAGGAGTGTCGAGAACAAGCTGCATTCTTAGAAATAGAAAGGTGTGATTTTGCACAGAAAAAAAAGCTTCTTTGTTTTATAGCTATGAGTACCACTGCTGACATGAAACCAAACAATTCAGGAAAGGCAAGCACCTGCAGAGGGACCTGAACAGGCTGGATAGATGGGCTGAATCCAGTGGGATGAGGTTTAACAAGACCAAGTGCCAGGCCCTGCCCTTGGGCACAACAACCCCCATGCAGCACAACAGGCTGGGGACAGAGTGGCTGGAGATCAGCCAGGCAGAAAGGGACCTGGGGGTTTGGGTTGACAGCCAGCTGAACATAAGCCAGCATGTGCCCAGGTGGCCAAGAAGGCCAATGGCATCCTGGGCTGTATCAGGAATAGTGTGGCCAGCAGGACCAGGGCAGTGATTCTTTCTCTGTACTTGGCACTGGTGAGGCCACACCTCCAGCGCCGTGTCCAGTTCTGGGCCCTTCAATTCAGGAGAGACATTGAGGTGCTGGAGCAGGTCCAGAGAAGGGCGATGAGGCTGGTGAAGAGACTGGAGCACGAGTCCTATGAGGAGAGGCTGAGAGAGCTGGTGTTGTTTAGTCTGGAGAAGAGGAGGCTCAGGGGAGACCTTATTGCTCTGTACAGCTACCTGAGAGGAGGCTGTAGTGAGGTGGGGGTTGGTGTTTACTCCAAGGCAACAACCATTAGAACAAGAGGGCACAGTCTTAAGCTGCACCAGGGGAGGTTTAGGTTAGACTTTAGGAAGTTCTTTACAGAAAGAGTGATTTGGCAATGGAATGGGCTACCCAGGGAAGTTGTTGAGTCACAGTCCCTGGAGGTATTGGAGAAGAAAGTGGATGTGGCACTTAGTGCCATGGTCTATGAGGCAAGGTTAGGTCAAAGGTTGGACTCAGTGATCTCAGAGGTCTTTTCCAACCTAGCTGATTCTATGATTCTTAGATAGCACATAAAAATTGCGAAGAGACTTCTCCTGATAAAGTCAGTGGGACATTTTGCCTGGTATGTTGAAAGGCTGAAGTCTCTGAAATAAAGAGAGAAAAAAGGAAAAAGCTGTGACATATAATTTTACTTATGAAAGTAGTTTCACTGTTTTCCAAAGGCTTATTCCATGTGGTTAAGCATTACTGTTCCTGAAGCTTAGATTGCAGTGTTAGTTTCTTAATAATTTTCAAACACAAAGGTATTTGGGGACAGATCTTTCACTTGTGGAGGTCATGAGCAACACTTCTCACTTATTTCAAGGGTTCTTTTAATCTTTTCAAGGCATTTTTAATTAAAATTAATTATTTACTATGTGTAGAGCACTTTGAAACTACACATAGCTACGTAAATGCTGTGTTGTTATTACTGTTCGGCTCATTATGATTATCTTTTACGTTTCCCATAAATCTAGATATGACTTAGCTGCTGTTAAGCTCCTTAGTTCTCAAGGAAAATGAACATTAGGAAAATGCTTTGACTTTTTTTTTAAACCATGGCAAACTACTACTACTGCTGACTACAGCAGTGATGATATTGTATGAGCACTAACTGAACCATAGTAGAGACTGTTTGTAGCTTGCACTTTTAAACTACACCTATGAGCTGCTGTGCTGAACTTGTTCATGATGGTCCTATTTGGAAGCATGGACACATGAAAATTATTTGTCATCGCTCCATTCTGTTTACAGTCATCAACACTGAAGCACACCATGCATGCAAACAAATACAGCCTTGGAAAATGATAACTATACACCCAACTTGTACTGATGCCAGTGGTCACAAGAGGTACAGGACAGTAGAAGGTTCAAAGTGGGAGGCACTTGCATCATGCCTGTGCATACATGTTACAAGAATGGGACACTTCATCTAATGCTGTCAAAAGGAATTTGTTTCGTTATGAGTGCCAGACTCTAGTTGCATTTGAAAAACCATTCTTTTGAAGTTTCTAAATACATCTTCCTTAAAGTCAGGTGTGCACACACTTCAGTGTTTTGGAAAACATCACTAGCAGCCTAAAACAGACACTCTTCTAAGTTTCCCATTGAGTAATTATAGTAACAAATATAAAAGTATACCATTAAATATGTCAATAAAGCTATCTGTTTTTCTGAGACTCTTTATCCATGTATATTCTCAATGGTTTAATGGAAAAAAGTTGAATTTTACTATCCACAAATACCATGAATTAGTAGGAGTGGGATCGGATGATGTTTTGGATACCTCTGAGGTGAATTCTGAACAGCATTATTTAGGGTACAAAACCACTTGTCTTGTACTTAGTTGTCTTTTGGTTTGGTTGTAACAGAAGGATGAGAAGAATACTTCAGCTATTGGAGTTTTTAGAAGAAATATATAGCAACATATAGGATATAGTCTATCTTTTTTATTTCTTAAATTAATAGTGTTAATCCTACCTGTACACAGTGAAGATGAGGGCCCTTTGTTCACTTCCAATGAGACTTCATAGACAAAATCACATAAAACCTTGATAAGGTTCTTGGTACTTGGATTGTAAGGGAATAATAGGTTGCTGCCTAGATAACACAAGGTATAATGAAACTTTACAGATGAATGGCATTAATTTGTGTCTCCACTGTATTATTCTGATGACTGCTGTTAGTAATATACGACACTTATACATCTTTCCTCTGAAGATGTAAAAAGCACTTTAAAAACCTCTCTTAAGTTTCATTAAAACCTGTGTTTGATATAACTCTTTAGGGAATAACAGATATATAGAGAAAGCATGGCAGACACTTTCAGTGGCTTATTTAAATGCACTCAGTCCATACTGCTTACTGACTGGGGAAAGGTTTTTTGTTCTAAATCTACCATTCCATGTAAAACACTTATTTCCACCAGCACCACCAGGATGCTTGTGATGTAAAAGGAATTACATTTAACTTTCTGAATTATTACACTTCCTTTCAAATGCCTCTTCAAATATCATTAGGAGGAAATGAAAACTAATGTTACTGGGTACAGGGTCACAGCATTTATTGAAATGGTCTCTCAATGTTGAACCTCAGAACAAGCAGCTTTCATCATCTATAGAAACTTTACCTTTCATGAGAGAAGACTATCTGCTTGGCAGTTTTTTCTTCATCAGGTTAGGAAGGTGGCATAGCAGACCCCACAACAGATATTTAGGCAACCCTAAAGAGCAAAATGTACTTGGTGCAAAGGACATGGTGAAGGGATAAAAAGCAAAAATCCTAGACCCTGTATCTGTGTTAAATTCATCTTTGAGACAAAGATTTAGTTGGGTTTTTTGTTTGGGTTTTTTTGTTTGTTTTTTGTAAGGTTTTTTTTGGGGGAAGTGTTTTGGTGGTTTCTTTTTTGGTTTTGGTTGGTTGGTTGGTTGGGGGTTTTTTGGTTGGTTTTTTGTTTTGGTTTGGTTTGGTTTTTGTTTTGGTTTTTTTGAAGGAATTGCCCCATTTTATAAACTTGCCTTTTTGGGGTACTCTGACATTAAATCATCAAGATCTTCTTTACCTGACAAACTTGTGGCAGCATCAAGTAAATGAAGACCTACCATTTTCTGTTTATTTCTGGCTATAATGATTCTTTGCCTTGATAAAGGAGGTAGAGAAATTTACTGAAATAAAAGAATTACAGGACTCTGAAATTCAAATCCTTGCCTGTGATTGCAAATTGCTGAATTTCTCAGAGACACTGTCCCTTTATCCACTTCTTTCTTTCAAATTTTCTATTTAAATTAAAACCTTAAAGGCAGGGATCTTCTATAATATATACTAATACTTAGGGCTTAGCATAGTTGATTATTTAACCTAAACATATTTACTAGTGAAATAAACAAGCCATAAAGAAATGAGCATGACTCCTTACCCTAACGCGGAGAACCTGTAAAACTGAAGGACTTAATTAAAGAAATGCCAGTCTCCAAATGGTCTGAAAACAAACATAGAAAACCAAGTTATTACAAAGAGTTTTGGACAGTTACAATATTGTTACATTCAAAGAGTTGTAGTTTCTGTCATTAATACTGAAAATACTGAAATGAAAACAGAAGCCTTGGCTTTCAGTCTTTGATAAAAGGTCCTTGTCCTCACTTAGGGAAATAAATTGCCCATGAACTCTTTACTGTCTCATCCAAGAAGACCTAGGTATATCCTTTATTCCTAAGGATGAAGAGCTGCAAGCTCATGTATGTCCCAGAAGCTGCAAACTTATAGGATATTTTAGCTGCAAAGTCATGATTTCTAAAAGACTTACAAATGATGGTAATAGGATATTGACAAAACTATGAGAAGAAAGGTTAGGTTGGAAATTTGAATCCTACTGAAAAAACACTAAATTGTCTGATCTGGCACTGAGCATGAATGGTATTCAGATGAGCTACTGCTGAGAACAAAGGCCTGGTGAAATTGCTTATAGCTGTCAGCTGGAGTGGTCATTTCATTACATTCTTGCCTGGCAAGATGGAAGAGGTTTGAACTAAACAGAGTATGTAAGGACATTAGGTTGGCCATTTGTAATATATTAATGTGTAACAAGATTAAAGGATCTGATTCATAGATTAAGAAATGTAGGAGACAGATGTTGATATTGACTTCAGGTAAGCAATAGCATTAAGGAGTATACAGAAATTTATTACTTACACCTCTAGTATACCAGGTCAATCTGCCTATATGTTTTCAAAACACAATTTTTTTGTTACATTTTTGTACAATTTTGTACATTAAGATGAAAAAGAAAATGGAGATTTCAATACCACTTTAATATCAAATGTGAGCAGGATGATGATAAAATAGTAGATTTTTAATGGCTTCTATTTCAGCACCCACCACTTTGATTAATACTCAGAGCATATAGTTACTAATCTCCTGCATCCAAGAGGCTACTTTTGATAAGAAATCTATACTCAGAAAACCAAGCTGCTGCATAACTTAGTTACTGTAAGTTGTTTATTTTCTTGGTGTTCCAGTTCTCCAGAGTAGAAGAGAAGTAAAAATGTGTGAAAAAACACACCAATTTATATATTAGACCTACAAGGAGGTACTGTGACTTTTTTTGTTTTCTTCTAGTTGTATATCTTTTAATAAAGACTGGAAAAGTAGTTCTCAACACAAAGAAGATCTGAACTATGCCATTGTCTTGGTTTGGGAAGAAATGGTCAGAGAATAGGATTCAAGTTCAAGTAAACAGGATTCTTGGCAATTTCTGTTTCTGACTTTGCTAGAAATACAGTGATAAGAGCCTTTATTATTGTATTACAGCATTTCTGTCTCCACTCCTACGTAAAAATTATCAACAGAAGGTGAAACTTTAGAATGTGTGAGGATGGATGGAGGAAGATTTAAAGTTCGGGTCATCAGCAACCGAAATTCATGCACAAACATGGAGCAAAAATGACAAGGGCACACAACTCATTTAATTCAACTGTAACTCAGTGTATAAGGAGCTCCCCAGAGGGATACAATGAAGAAAAAGGTCAGTGGTTTGCTGGAAAAAAGGAGATGGCCCCTCCTCAGCTGGAAAATCTGGGGCTGGAGGGCTTTTCTAGAACTTTGAGCCAAATTACTTAGAAATTCCTACAGAGATAATAATAAAATCTTACAATCCCCTGTCCCTCTCCCCCAGCCCCACATCTGTCTGGTGTTGTAGATGGGTATACATGAACATCATAATTTACTGACAGCTATGCATATAGCTGACAGTATACTTCTGCATACATATATTTCACTGGAGCATCAATGTGAGAGGATGACTTTAAATTCTAGACCCAGCTTCTCTTGGGAATTTGGGAGGTAATTTACAAAATCCACAGGTAGACAAACTTGTTACTTTCTCATATTCAATATATAAAAGTCTTTTTTCCTGTTTTTGTGCAATATTCAGAGTATTTGGGCTGACTAATTTTAGTTCTGACAAGGTCTTCTGATTATCCTTATTCATAAATCAGCTTTCCTGTTTTTCTTAAAACAAACGACCTTATCTTTTAGGGTGGATAGGGTGTTCTATTTTGTTCCAAAATGAAGTCTGACTCAGCCAGGTGTGTTTTAGCATCAGGTTCATGTACTGTAGTTTATTGAAACATGGAGATTATTTTTGTTTTGCATAGAAATTTGGGGATCATTAGTGAAGAGATGTAGGGAATTCTTCTCATCTCAAATTTGTCACGATTATACAACCACACCCATGAGTCAATTTTTTCATTTTGCTGTCATACAATGAACGCAGGCTCCTAGGAGGTGCCAGACTGACAGCTTTAAAGTCTACAGAACAGGTTTTGCAGAGACATCAGCAGTCTCAGTTCTCCCTGTGCACTTCAATCTTTCTGAACCACTGTGGCTTGATTACAAGAAAACTTATGTTACAGACCGGTATACCTAAATATGACTTGCCATCTCTTAGGATATTCTGTTCTTTCCCTATCCAGAAATCACCCAATTATATGGCCTTTTTCTTCCTTAGTTCATATGAATACAGTCCCAATTTGGCATCTATTGAATGAAATATCCTCTAATTGTAGTGCTGCCTTATGGACTGAGTGGGCAGTGAGGCTGACTTCCTTTTTCTGCTCCAGGGACTTCACTCCAAATTGCCCTGGAGAGCTGCTCCTGTGGGCAATTTGCATTCTCCTTACCTGTGCTCAACCTCACGGCAGACAAACTTAAGTAATCAGGTCTTCTGGGATATTAAATCAGCACCTCTCACAGTTGCCAGTTTCACAGAATAATCAGCTCTCAACTACGCAGCATAATGGCAATGGTAGAATAACCCAAATAAAACAAAACCAAAGCTAATACAAAAGGCAAATAAATTAGGCAGTAAGGATAGATTTAGTGTGTTCACCTTTGAAAAGCTGGTAAGCAGATTCTGTAGAGAACAGAGGCAGCTTTAAGTAGGCAGAGTGGGGCTGGGTGCCAGCAGGATGAACGTAGCTCCATTCAGATGTGGTGATGTGGCCAGGAATGACAGAGGAAGGTAAGGCCTGGTGAATCCATACTGTGGGTAATCTGTTCAGGTAAAACTGCAACTTGCCTGCAAAACTGTATTTTTCATTGAACATATTATTTCTTTAAGAAAACATGCTGCTGATCCTAATCAAAAAGAGGAAATAGACAGTCAGTCAGTGCTCCACGGCATCTTAAGTGAGGGAATTGTTGCAGAGAGAAGGAGGTGATTTTCTCCTTTGGCAAAGAGAAAAAATGCAGTTTTATGAGAGGTACAAATTCTTGTTTGGCAGTAATAAACAAATTTTGCCCAGGGCCAGGGAGGCAAAGCTAAGCTAAACTTTTCTCCTCCCCATCTCTAGCCATATCACTCTGCAGCTGCACAATTCTCCAGGGATAAGCTCATGAACACACTAACTAGGTCTGAAACAAAAAGCTTCATTCTTGGTTTTTGGCAGTGAAAGTAGTGAGAAGCAGCAATGCAGACACACAGGTTGTGCTGAATCCTTTGGGATGATCTCTCCCATGAACCTCCTGGGGGTAGGGCCCAAGAAACAGTCTTGCTCGCCTGTCACTGTGAGGTACCCTCATGCAGCTGTGCTGCAAAGAGTAACTGCATTCAAAATATTCTTGCTTAGTCTGAGAAAATAAGGCTGAGTAACGAAGGTACCAATCAATCTACTTAATTTGTACTCTGGGGTCTTACACTTAGGTATCTAGATACAGTTTGATGGAGTGCCACAACAATTTACACAGGTAGTTCAGCCATGGGTAAGTAAAGACCTACGCAATCAAGTGCGGGTTGTAAAATACACTATCTGGCATGCAGAAAGCTAGTATGGATCCACTACAAAATGGGATCAGAGGAAGTGGCCTGAGCAGTAGTAACTCCACCTCAGATTTCTTGTGTCCAGGCACAGTTATCAAGAGAGTTGCAGTAAACAAACTTACTAGCTCCTCATGTCCTAATCTTCATGCTACTGTGGTTGAAACTGGAAAGAAACATGACGCTATGCATGGATTCGGTTTTGAAGGCACTGATTTTTATAAACATTACAGAATATGAACAGCTATACCGATACTGTTGACTTTAGCCACATACAAGGTTTAGTAACAGTGGATGCTTTAATGTTGTTGGCTTTGCTCATTCCACCTTGACAAATTATAGATGATATGTTTAATTTCCCATTACTGAACCTGACTGCTCCTTAGATTACGAGAGGACTTTTATTTTCTTTTGCTGATGAAGAACTGAGGTACATTGTAGGACTGTGCCCAAATTATATAGGAAGGTATGGCAGAGCAGGTAACTGAAATGAGCTTTAGCTGAATCCTATCTCAGTTCTTTCATGCATAACCTCAACCCTAATTCTTCCTCATGTATCACATTCTTCCAGTTTTCCTTCAAGAGAGTAAATGTCTCAAAGTCAGAAAGATCTAGCTTGTCTTCCTTGCTTCAGGACCATCTGCAGGGAAATAGCAGCAGACTGTTGGATTCAAAAGAAAGATTTAGCTCTAGTTACCCAGCTTTCATGAAAGATGCAAATAGTGATTTCCCTCGTATTTTTGATATCTGAGAAAAATAAAACACAGGGATCAACTGTTTCAGCCAAAAAGGAGAGAAACAGTATCATCAAGAAGCTTGCTTTCTCTGTTGAGGGCTACTGGACTGTCCTGTCAAGCTGACTAGTAGTGCCTTGTGCTCTGCAGGGACAGACTGCTTCTGAAGACAGCAACGGCAAAAATGTATCTTTATACATTTGTTTAGAAAAAGATTTATGTCTTTATAGTTGGATTAGGGAGTTATCATCTATCTCTTGACTGAAGCTCCCAAACACACAGTTGTAGTTCCGTTTAACTCCATACACACAGTCTGCCTTATAGGCAAGGAAGGTGACGTGGTAAATACGAACTGCCATCCCACCCCAGTGCTCCGTGGGCTTCCTGCTCAGCTTCCGACACTTCAAAGCTCCGTAGCTGTCTGGTCTCCAGCTGTCTTACAAACAACCTCTTCACCCATGAAGCATGCTGTGGGTAGGGGCAGTTGTTTCACAGGAACCCAGAATACATTGTGTTCCCAGGGTAAGTTCTTGCCTGACTTTACCTCCAGGGAACAGGAAGAGCCTGAGCTGGACTGTCCTCAGAGCTATTTGCAAACTGTTCTCAGAAACAATGGCTGATGATTCATCTGGCACTGTCATCAACAGTCTCCAGGCCTGCCGTTTAACAGACCTTCCCTAAATAAAGCAAGGGGACCTCCCCAGACAGAATCATGTATTTTTTAGTGGTGGATCTACAGAAGAGTAACCTAGGCTTAAGAGTGCTTGTAATCAAGTGATTACATATGCTAGCCTGAGGTCAGACAGTAAGCTAGTTTAGCAGCTCTGGGGACCCTTGTTCCTGCCTTGTGCTCACATGACATGAGCACACTGACTCATCCATGTGTGGGGATATATAAATGCCTACTTATAACGTGTTTTTGCAAGTTTTAGTAATAAAGCCAGATCTGTGAGTTTGCAATCCCTCTATGGCAAAAGAAGACTGTCATCACCAACATCTAACTTAAAAAATAGTTTGAAAAAGAAACTCACTTCTTTTTTTTTGTTGTTTTGTTTTGTTTATGTTAGTAATGCAGAAGGTCACTGGTTTAATGTGTGCAACATTTTAAAGTTATTTCTGTGAGTAAACATTGCTTGAAGATACCCTGTCTGGGTGATATCTTTTGCAAATGCCTGAAATTATGCTACCTAAACAAACTTTTCTTCGGTGAGAACAAGATAAGAAAGGGGGTGGCCTTTCTTGAGGTGTACATCCTAGTATAATGACAGGCCAAGTGATACTACAATATCTGAAAATGAAAGACCCCAGAGTAGAGAAGATGGATGGTGTTTACTCTCTGCAGTTGCTAGAAGTGAAAGGACAGTGATGACTGATGAAGACCAAGATATATTAAAGAAGCAAGCTTGTACGACTCATCAAGGATGTCAGTTGACAGAGGTTAGATATCATGCTGGCATCTCTGGGAATGAAATGTATCCAGTGTGTAGAGCCTACACAAGCACACAGGGAAGACATCTGCTAAAAAGCAAAATTATGGGTGTCTGCAACATGAAATACATGAAATATTTACCTAAGAGATTTAGAACCATACCAAAAATACCCCAAACAAAACACATCTATTGTATCCTCCCAAAAAAATCATGGGAAAAGAAGACTAAATATTGGACTAAAGAGGTGAAACAAAGAGAAGCACAATTGAAAAAAACAAACCTTCAGCACGGGGCTGCAGGGGATACTAAAGCACACATGGCTCTGTCTAAGGAAACTTCTTTCTGTTTTTAATTTAGAAGATTTTAACCAAAAGTTAGTTATCCTTAATAGACTAGGGGATGTAAGTAGTTACCTTAGGGGAGCATTAGAATCCTTGAAGCTCAGTTGATTAACAGCATTTAAGGCTGAAGCATATTTTTATTTAAGAAGAGAATTGTAGCTTAAAAACTCCAAATCCTTCAAAACCTTTTTTTTTCTCTTTCTTATCTTCTTCTCGTACACATTAATAGATGAGGTCAGTGCAGGGTGTTCACTTACGTTACTAAGAAAACAACAAAAGGTATTTAAACACTATACATGTTGTACTTCATGCAAGTGGGAGGAAAATGTACAGAAATGTGCCCTTTCTTGGGATGCATCTACTCACACACCTTCCTGGAAAAGACAAAAGGACAAAGAAAAAAACCAAACCAAAAAACCAGCCACGAGAAAAAAAAAATCGACAAAGAATTCTGTGTTGCTCTGTCACCTTCCATGTCATATGAAAATACTTCTTCCAAAATTTGGAAGCATTTTGTAAGAACATTCAGCAGCATATTGGTTTTTTTTTCTCTTTCCTTTTCAAAGCAAAGCAAAGTTCCACCCTTGCTCTCTGTCTCTCTTTTTTCTCTTCTCTCTTAAGGGGAAAAAAAAAAGTTTTGAGAATTTCATTTTTTCTATTCACTGCAGTCCTGGCCAAAGTAAAGCCCTCTTTTACATTGACGTCAAGATCTTTACTAAGATTAGGGTTTCATTTCTCTATTGCAGCAATTAGCTAGGGAATGTATAAAAGGCTTCAGGGAAGCAAGCTAGGACTCCAGAGGGGAGAGCACTTTGCACCATAGGCAGATAGCAAGAGAGAGTGCGAAAGGAGGAAGGCAGGAANAGTGGGGGGGGTGGGGTGGGCGGGGGAGGCAGGGAGGGAAAGAGAGGGAGGGAGGCAGGGAGGAAGGAACAGAAAGTTTATGTACATAAACCTTTTTAAAAAAGTATTGTTGCACCTGGTAGCTAGCTTTACTGACACAGAAATGAGAGGTCTGTTCAGTGCTTAAATAGCTGAGAAACAATGGGATAGTGCAGGAAAGTTAACAATTAACAGTCTCAGCTTAAATTTTGTAACTGCAGGGAACTGGAAACACAGCTGCCTCTCGCTTCAACAAAATCAGGTCTCCTGGTTAAGAGAGGAATTTTTGTTAACATCTTAATTTCTGAAAAATAAGCAGCTCAGAGTTGAATAAGTGTCTTGCAGTTATGGTTTTAACCAGCCTGCTCATACTTAATTATCCCTGCTCTTTTTAAAAAGAGCAGCTGAGAGAGGGGTAGTGAGGCTTTTGAAATGCCTTTTACTTCTGTCTTTTAAATGAGGGTACAGAGCAATAAAGAGAGCTGAAGGCATCCAGCTGAAAAGAAGCAGCAAGGAAGATGGGTCTGCTAAGTGTGGATTTGCTGATCACGCTTCAGATCTTGCCGGTCTTTTTCTCCAATTGCCTCTTCCTTGCGCTGTATGACTCTGTGATTCTCCTGAAGCACATGGTGCTGTTTCTGAGCCGCTCTAAGTCTGGGCGCGGTGAGTGGCGGAGGATGCTGACCTCGGAGGGGCTGCGCTGCGTCTGGAACAGCTTCCTCCTGGACGCCTACAAGCAGGTGAGTACAGCGGGCTGGGGACTGTCAGGTTGCGGTGGGTGAGCTGGGATGAGCATCCCGCTTGTCAGCGGAGAAGGAAAGGGAATGACCCTCTGTGGTAACAGACTATCTCCTATCTGATGTTAAGTCTGATGGGTGAGGTACAAGCAGAAGGGAGCACTATTTCTAAGTCGGGGCTAAGGATTCACGAGATTTTGGAGCTGCTGTCTCCCTGCTCTGCCACTAACTCTGTGCTGCTGTGGCCAAGCTACTCAGTTTAGGTGTGCCTCAGTTCCTCACCATCATGAATAATAATCTTCATGTTTTTAAAGTATTTCAAGATCTTCATATAAGAGTAATTGTAGAACGCTCTAGATGTTTTCACAGCTGTTGTTTGTTTCCCATGTGAGATCCTCAGCTATTAAAAAGAGACTGCATCTTCGGACAGAGCCTTTCCGAGATAGATGTCATCTTTGTAACACAGATAGAATTGTTTTACTTAGAGTAAAACATAGAAATGACCCATTGTCATTACACCAGCATTTTCTATTACTCATATGTTAACTTTTATGTTGGAGGAGGCATCCAAGTTATAATAAAACTGGGTACAGAGTGAAACAGTGACCTTTTTTCCTTCATGAAAGCAGTGACAGAGGGACCTGTCAGAGATTAAAAATGAACTTGACTAGCTGTCGGACAGCTGCCTAGTGATTTAAGTTAATAAAACCAATAGCAGTTATGCAACATGTACTTTTCTTTTCCTCTTAAGATTTCTGCAAACATTACCCAGTAGTGCTGCCCAGGTCTCATGAGGTAGCTATAGTTCCCTTTTATAGATTGAAAAGGTGGACCCAAAACCATGAAATTTCTTGCACAGACCACCCAGTTAGTAAGTAGAGGAACTGAATTCAGAGCTGTGGCTTTCAAAACAGTGCTTAGTCTGTTAATGTGTTGTCTTATTTAGACCATCTAATTTAACATACCCCATGTGGTGTCATAGGGTCCTATCCAAATGATAGGTCCCTTTTCTGAAATACTTCTTTTTGTATCATGTTGCCCCCAATTCCCTTTTCCATCTTTACAGTGGCCTTTGTCTTTGCTCTTATCTAAAGATGTGAAGAGCTGCTGGTGGTGTTTTCTGGCTTTGTGATACGGAATAATCTGCTTAGCCTGAAACCCAAGCCATGGGGACATTAATATTCAGTCTAAGACAAATATAAATAACACTAGCTTTTGCCAAATGGGTCAACCTCTTACTGCCACTTTAGGAATCATCTAGCTGGCTACCCAAATGAAATAAT
The DNA here is from genome assembly GCA_013396735.1 of Grallaria varia. NCBI lineage: Eukaryota > Metazoa > Chordata > Aves > Passeriformes > Formicariidae > Grallaria > Grallaria varia. The sequence continues at coordinate 158,995 of VWZG01000452.1, forward strand.
GCTGAATGAAGTCCGCTATTCTCCTAGCCCTTCTAGTCTTTGTTTCTATTCTCTTCATCGACATTAAGTACATTTTACAGTGGCCCTTTTAAATGGGTCAGTGAACACAATTGTTCCCATTTTACAGACAAGGCAAGGCAAGACAGTTAACACATGACTTGGTCAAGGCTCCAGTGGAAGCTGGTAGCACCACTCTGGGACAGTCAAATTTCCAGTTCCCACATTTGCAACCTGTGTGTGGTCTCGGGGCTGGAGAGGTTGTGAAGCTGTAAGGAACCTTATATCCATGAGATATTTTCAATCTCAGTTTGCTTAAATTACACAAAATGATTTAAAATGAAGATATTGCATGCCTTTCTGTAGTTTCCAAAGTCATGCTTTGCCTTTCCTTCAGTATGGTTGATGTCAACCATGGAAGCTACAGGGATGATGACTCTGTACTATTTTTGGTGTTGGCAATGAAACTCCTACCTTGAACTTTGGTAATTTTATTCTCTCCCTTATCTCTGTTAAATCACCTAGGTTGTTCAGGGCAATCATGCTTTAAGGTCCCAAGAATGAAATCTGGGCCTCAGCAGAAAAATACATATAAACATAACCAAATTTTATCACCTTGTTCCAAAAAAAGGAAAAAGTCCATTCATGGCAGCTATCCTTAAGACAAAAAGAATTGACCAACAATTAATTAATGGAAAAACTCAGTTTTAATTACTAAAAATATGGGCCATAAGGACAGAAGATCATTGGAAACCCTTGATTATCACAGAAAGGTAGTTAAATGTAGAAATCAAATTATAAAGGAGACACAACAAACTAAGGAGCAATATTGGAAGAAGAGTCATCATCTCCACAATAGAGGAGAATCTTCTGCTTTGGTAAGGAAGAAAAAGGAAAAAAGTTTCAGCGGAAACGTTGCACTGGTAGAGTTGAAAATGATTGAAACATACTCTGCTTTGTGACATGTTTAAAAAGCATAAGGAATAGTGAAATATGTTAAAGAATGTCCCTCAAAGCATATTTTTCATTAAATTACCCATTTCCAAATCCTGACTAGGACTGCCCAGTTGTGATATCTTAATCTGAGACAATTAGTGAGGGTAAGAAATTAAAATACTATGGAATCTGGATACTATACATCATGCCAAAATGCAGTCATTACCATAGCCATGATTGCTTATTGCTCCAATTTACTAGCTGAAGACAGGAGTTAGTGAAGTACTTATACAGGTGCTTAAGCTCATTCAATTGAGGACTATTTATGAGATAATCACAATTTTTCAGCTAGGATAACAGAATTGCAGATGTCTGAGATAACCAAAGGCAGATCAACAGAAGACTGGATGAAAGAACTAACCATCCTTGGTTTTACTGTGTTTTGCGTCACTTAACGTAGAATTCTTCCTGTGTACGTTTCATAACATTTTTCACAAAAGTGCCTGATGTAAAATTTCTATTCACAAAAAAATTTACTGAAAGCCATTCCAGAACAACACTGTGGGTAAATACTATATTCTAAATTAAAATAAATTTATTACAAGAAATGACCTCTACCTTGAAAACATACAGATTGTCCCAGAATTAAGTGAACTTTTTTTCCCAAGACTAATGTGTACAAGATATGACCTTGGAGTGGTTAGAGTATATTTGAAAACAGCTATTCTGATGTATTTTCTCTTTTTCTAGAAAAACTTTTTAATATCTTACCCAATTTTTTTTCCGCTGCTTTCAGTTGTTATTATTGCGCATGGCTTCTTGTTAAGGGCAATCATTTCATAGATAAGATTACCCAATAACAGTTAAAGATTTTACCATCCTCAGTGGGGAAACAATGCAAAGTTTGTTGTATTTTAGGTAAAGTATATTCAGTATTCTTTTTTATTTAAACATTCTATATGACTGGTTTTCTCCACGTTTTAGAGTTCTACTGGCATCAAAATAATTGCTCTTTTGTTTATTTTGATTTTAATGTGAATTTTATCAATGATTAATATATTTTTTTTACTTTCTTAGCTTTCAGTCTCTGTCACGCTCAGTGTTGACATTATCTACACTGCACCAGCTTTGTGATTTATAGACCATCCTCCTATATTATTTTCCAAGAGGCAGGTGTGTCTTATATTACAAGGGAGTCTTTTGGACCAGATTAACTGTGATAACAGAGAAAAATAGAGCTAGCAGTCAAGTTACATTGACTTTATATAATTGAAAGTGTGCACAGTTTTATTTAAATATTATTTTTCATACATGTGTGTGTAGGAATTTACACACTTATATGTGTTTGCATGTATAAATATATATATGTGTGTGTATCTGTGTCTGTATATGTACATATATATACATACATAAATACAAAAATGCATATACATGAACATGCATAATCTACGCTTCCAAGAGTCAGTCCTCTCTCATTTCTCTGTATATTTGTAGACATACATATGTGTGTATGTATACATAAGGACAGATATGAATGCAGCCACACCTACTGAGAAAAAACAAGAGAGAGAAAAAACATGAGAGACTAAAAACAAGAGTTTTGTGGAGGGTGTTAGTGTGACTTCTGCATGATTTACATAGGCCATTTTTACAAATGCCAGTGAGGCATTGTTTTTAGCCTGCAGATAGGGAATGTATCACACATCTGCAGAAATCCAGCAAAAAAAGCTAGAGAAGTTCTGAAAAAAAATTCCTGTTAAAAGCTTTTTTTACCTGCTAAATGCCATGCTTTATTTAGTACTTGGATGAATCAGATTTCTGAGATTCCAGTGGTGAGAAATCATTATCTTAAAATGCTTTCAAAATGGGTTCAAAAAAGGTTGCACCCATTGATAGTGCCCAGTGGTGAGGTGTCATGCTGGGATCATTTTCAGTGCCAGATATGAGCTGAGTGTTTCAGCAAGGCAGAGTTACCATTCCTGGTCTCTGGTAGAGACCTTTAATGTTATCCTTGAGGAAATCATCCCTCTTCTTTCTCCACCTCAGTGCAGAGTAGTTAGGGGGAAGACCTTAATGGCATCTCCCTGAAGCAGCCAAATCCTTGGGAATGCAGTGGTGCATCTATGGGAACAACATGCATGCGTGCCCATACACCCTTGTATGTGAACGTGTGTCACAGGCCTCAGAGGATGCTGGTATCTGGGGTGAGGGATGGTGATGGGTGTGTGCATGTACTTGTACAGCTCTTTACTGTCTTTAGAGTGGGCCAGCAGCAAGCTCTGGCATGACAGCCCCAGCACAGGGGAATGGCTGGCACAGGATCCCAGCTTCACAGCATAGGCCCAGCTCTGGACGTAGCAGCAAGTAGACTGGTTCAGTAAACACCCAGTGGGATTTTCCTGAGATTTCAAGGAGGCAAAATTAAATTACCTTTGGCTACTTTTGCTTGCCTGATAGGTATATCATCCAAAAGAAGTCCTTATGCAAAGCAAAACTGTCCAAAAACTGACATGTTAAGCGCATGCTGCACAGCACCATCACAAAGATATGTGTGAAAGTAATATAAAAGCATGAACCTCTACCTGCTCTTTGGCTGTTCAGTAACTCTTTGCTTTTTGGGGAAATCTTTCAGAGATTGGAACAAAGACATAACCTCCATACTTATTATTTGAATTTATTTTGTCTGGCAAGGTAAGGAAGTGTCTCTCTGCATTTGACAGTGATAAAGGGAATTTATGAAAGAAAGCCTGTTGTGTAATTTCAGAGTTTAGAACTAGACATTGTGTGGTATTAAAAATATTTTATTGGTTTTACAAAGCTCAGCTTTAGCAGGATTGCTTTCATTGACATTTGCAAATGAAAACAATCTTGAAAGAAGGGAGAAAAAAAACCCCAAAACCACAATTAAAATCTCTCCTGCAGGGTTTGGAACATAAATTCAACAGGATTTCGGCCTTTGTCAATATTATTAATACATAATCATGTTTGTTACAGTAGAGTCTGAGGACTAACTTAGACCAGGGACTCACGGTACTAGGCAGTGTCCTAACAAGAGGAGCAGAGAGTTGGTCCTGTGGAACTTAGAGGTCAAACACCCAAGACAGATAAATGGTGGGAAAAGTAATATGAGGGCTCCTATCCCACCTGGGGTCGCATCATACCTGTTTCATTTTGTGGGTCTAGGGTCACTTCTTCCACATCATGTCTTTGCAGTCTTCCATTTTCACTCTTATGTGCAGAAAACTGACTGAAAGGAGTGGTTGCTTTATTGTCAAAGCCTTGTGAAAACCCCCTTTGGCTGTGATAGACATAAAAAATAAGCTAAGGGGCACTGCTCAGGAAAAGGATTGTATACAGTTCTTGCGCTCCGGCTCTGCCTCTCTGAACAAAACCACCACTGTGTATTCATGCAGAGCTAAAGCGGAGTCAAAAAAACCCCAACCCATCATCCAAATTAGCATCAAATGCCCTTCAGGTGCTGAAGCAAAGGCCTCTGTCACCTGTACGTAGAGCCCACGAGGGCAGTGGCCATGGTGTAGTAGGCCACGTTCCCATCTTGAGGGAAACATAAAGCCCTTAAGAAACTGGCTCTAGGCTCCCCGATCAGAGGAACTAAAATTATCCATAAGAGTGCAAGGCAAAAGGCTCCTTTATGCTTTCCCTCTGCCATACATACTCATTTGTGGGACTGGCAGCTTTTAAATGGAGAGAGCAGCATTTGACTAGTTATTTTTATCTGGACTGTACCCTGTTAATTTGTCTCCTATTTCCCTCCCTCAGCTCCACACACCTGATCCTTAATAAAAGACTGTGGGAGAGCTCGAGTCATTTCCAGTCTCTGCTCTCCGATTTGAGTAATTGAGTCTCCTAAAGCAAGCTGCCACCTCTCCAAGACAGATGAAGAACTTCCACACCCGTACGCTACTCCAGACAAGGGTCTCCTGTGATTTTGATCAACTGCACAACCCTGGGACATGTAAATAAGGAAGACAAAAATGATAGTTTGTATAAATTCTCCAGCCAGAGTCTGATTATGATTTGGATGAAGCTACATCTAGCTAAATGGGACTAAATCAAAGCAGAGAATTTGAAAAAGTCCAAAAGGCTCAAGGGATTCAGTTCATTACCAATCATTGCACTCCAGTCCCAAACATGGCAAGTCCATGTTCAGATGACTAATATCACCAACTGCTAATTGTCTAGCAGCACCTATTTTCTTTAGGGGAAAATTCACACAGTCTGATGAGTCTGCCAAACTGCTTGAAAATCCCTGATGCAGGGAATGAAAGCTGTATTCCAGTGCACAGAATCCAAGGAGGGCTATGTTAAAGTTGATAAAGTGAGAAAAAAAAAAAGGAGTAGGAAGAGGTGATGTTTTGTCCATGGGGCTTTACCTAGTCCTTATGGAGAATGGACAACAAAGTTAGCAATATGTGCTGTTTCTAGCCAGTAGTTTATGAAAAGGGCTTTCTCTCCTGCTCCTACATCTCCTTCATTTTGCAGACTGCGTGCTAAAACATCAGCAAACTTGTTCCCTTTTCACTCTGCATGCAGACTCAGAACGGGCTGTCCAGAAAACACAGAATTCTCATAAGTTATGCGAGTCACTACTTTGCTGTCGGTGCTTGCTTTTGCTGGTGGCTGGGTTGGCTCTCAGATTTGGTTGGCCTACCTTGCGTGTCCCATGCAGGCTGTGTGGGAGGGGATGCCTGCGTGCTGCCTGGTTTCTACCTCATTCAGAAGGCTGGTGCTGAGTGGCCAAATATTCACGCACAAAAGTACGTGATTATGAAAACGCTGGATTGCGTGTGAGGGGAATTCTGCTAGTTTGTTTCTCAGAATTTATATTTTGCCTGCCTTTGTGTAAGATTTCAAAAGCGGTTTGGCTGAATACATGGGGGTTTTTGTTTGTTTTCTCATTGCATTGATTTTCTTTTCCAAGAGCTATTTTTTCTTTCAATAAATAACAACAAAGAAGACAGCCAAGGCCTACAATGCAGATGATCAGCAAGGATGATATTGTCATCCTGTGTCAATCGGTTCAGAGCCTGGTGAAATAAACAGTCTCTTGGGAACGTCAGTGCTTCATCAAGACCAATTAGTGGAGATGCCGCTGCTGCTTATGTTTAAGCATTAACGGCTGGGCAGGGCTGCTTTTTGGAGTGCCTGACACTGGCATGGAACAAGGCACCGACCTAATTACTTCTCTACAAGAGCAGAAAATGCCTCGTGAATGCCTGCTTGGCAAGGATGTCTCATTAAGGGGAAAAAACCCATCACAAGCACTCCTAGAAACAAAAATTAAAATGATAGGTAACCTGCGGCCATGAGACTTACTCATGGGAAATATAGAGAAACTGATATAAGGTGATGTACAGCTGTATAGACGTACAAGGACTTCTTTGTACTTTGGTTCCTAAATCCATCTATTTTTTTAATCAATAAGGAGTATGAGAGACAAAATGCAAACTTGCATTGTTGAAGAACAGTGAATTCTGTTGCTACCTTTGGTGTCAGTGTTAAAAAGGACTTGAAGGGCATTCCCATGTTGATGTCTGATGGAAGTTGTTTTATTAGTCTGTTCCTTCAGGGTCTGCAAACTTGCCTGGGAAATCAAGTGTTTGGTAGACCTGTGTGAGGAGCTGGTAATCAGGAACTTATTATGTACAGCCTCTCTTTCTGCTTAAGGATGATCAAGAAGAAAACTGTGGTTTCCCAGTTCAAGAGTGTTGTCTAGATATTTTCAGTCACAATAGTTTTGTGAAAATAAAACTAGAAGAGTAAGTAGAAAAAGCTGCTCAGACGTTTCTCTTGTCCTGAGCAGCTCTGTTCATTGCTGAGTTTTAGGTGCTTCTTTTTACTTTTTCTTCTCCTCTGAAAAGTGCCAGCAAATATCAGAAATTCAGTGTGCTGCTTAATCGTAATTTGTGAGATAAATTACATGTCATTACTTCTTTTCTTTCATTGGATGAGCATACACTCCTAAATACTGAGGTCCATTATTCATCCAGGGAGTGGGTGCAGCACAAATACTTACATGTCGGGCTTTGCCCAAAAGGCGCATTTTGGGCCAGCGAGCTCTAAAAAAAGCATTTGTGTGGTAGTGCAGGAACAGTTAAGCTTTCTAGGTAAAGAGGGATCTGATGTTTGTGCAGATACACGTATGTTGTGTTTCTTGAGATGTGCCCTTTTATGGTATTGACCAACTTAGCATAAAATGCTGAATTGTTTAGTTGGCTTCTGGATTGAGTGCAGCCCTCAGGATGGTTATATGGATGCCACATGATCTTGACCTGCACATTTCTTTCTTCAAGTGTTCAAATGTGGCTCTTTACCTTACTCACTCCTGCTTTGCCTATCTTACTTCACAGAATGGCAGAGAGAAATGAAGTTATCAACAGCTGAAGAGAAGAATACCTGCTACCTGCTAAGGTGTAGGTGGCCTTAAACGTTGTAAGATGCTTAATGCTCCTTCTTAAATGCAGGAGCCTGAGTCTCTGAGCCTGCCTCTCTCCAGAGAGATCATTTCTTCTCAAAAACTGGGATATAGATATTTTCCTTCTTTGAGTCAGTGGACAGCACACTCACACAACAGGTCCTAAACTCAGCTGTTTCAAGGCTCTTACTTTCAAAGGCAAAGAAGCACAAGGCTTTTTTTGAACTGTTGTGGGGTCTCTAGCACATAGCTATGCTGCAGATGCAGGTTTTCAGGGACAGAGGCATGACTGTCTGTGCTTTCCTGTTCCCTCACCTGTTTCTCTTGCCTGTGACGCAGCTACACATCCTCTGCTTCCAGTGGCATGATCACCACATACTTGACCTGGAGAGATTTGTGGATCTCAGGCAGTCTTTCTGTGACTCTTCCTTGCAGGCCTCTGAGTGAATATGTTGGCATGGTTGTGTTTCAATTTGCCCCATGGAAAATAGTCAAAATATTGTTTATATCATGTGCCAGCATGCCATGAGACCTTCTAATATAGCTGTGAAGTCTGACAGCTTTAAGAGCTGTGTCTTACAAACTTCGCTTTGATTAGACTCTTGGTTCTGTTGCTATTCTGATGAAATAGTTCAGAGTTACGAATAACTGTAGATTTGTTCAAGGTAGTCAGGTTTCTCAGGAAGAAATGAAGGATTCAGTATCAACAATCTACTTGGCTTTGGTTCTATGTGCAGCAGCAACCTCATGAGGATTCAGCTGTTAACTCAGTTTCTTGCTGTATCTGACTCAGCAGGATACCCTATAACGTAATGTAAAATAGAAGTGCACAAAAAATCAGTTATTTATTCAGTTTCTACACAGTTCTCATTTAGCATTAACATCTATAGACTTTAATTGCTGTAGTTTCAGAAAGAAATATATAAAATGTAAAAGTCTTGAGAATTTGGCCCAGTATGTTTCCTTCAAAGCAAGACTTCTGAACATTATAAAATAGTCAGGGGACAGAGAGAGAGTGAGTCAGGGAAATACAAAGGATAATTGCATTGTTGTGCTAGAGGTTGATGTTAAAGTCAGATACATAGTAATTGCTGCAGCAGAGCTAATGAAAAACTAATTGTATTGTGTAATAATTTGCGGTTCTATAGTGGTTATCAGCTAAGGATCTTGGAGCCCTCTGCAGGCTCCACCTTATTCTGGCACTTCCTTCTGTGAGATGTTTGTGTTTTGTCTTTTTCTGTAGATACGGAAATAGAAATGGTCAGGCAAAATGACTTTTCCAAAATTGCCCCTTGTATCTGAGTTACATCTGGAGTTGGAGCAGATAGAGAGTTCATTTTCACTTCATCCTACTCCAAACTTCATATAAACTTTCCCCTTTTCCTGCTGGATTTTTTTCTCCCAATCATCTTGTAAAGAAACATTGCAGTAGAAGGAAATGTGTCACTCAGTCACTGATGAAATTACTGCAAATTGGCTAGAAGAGATTTTGGACAGCACAGTCTTGGGTGGTCTGAACATTGTCAAAACAGAATGTGTATTGAGTGGGCACCTGCAGAGATCTCTTGTGTTTGGTACTCTATTTTCATTCTCAGACTGCAGGATGGAAGAGACTCTATAAGTATGAAATCTGAAAACCTCTGAAAATTGAGAGGCACTGCGTGTGTTGTGAAGATCAGGAATTATAATGCAGAATGATTTGTGAGAACTGGAAAAAATGGCTTAAAATATAGGAGGCAGGTCAGTAAGGCTGAGTGCAAAGGATCAAATTCAGACTGATGAAGTGACCCAAATCCATGATGGGGAACAACTAGAAAGGCAGAAGAGAGATGTCGGCTTTATAACATTGCACTAGCTAATCCCTAATCAACAGTCTACTGTTTTTCCAAAACAGTCATGATGTCTCATAAAAAGCAAACATCTAGAATGTATAAACAGGTGTAGTCTGTGAGCTACTTTAATACATGAAGTAATTTTCTGTTTATTCTGAGAATTGGTAAAAGCACTGTTGAAGTTTTGAACACTACACTTCAAGGAAGATGTGAACCAATATGAGTCTCCAAATACACAAGAGTAGACAGGGCGTTGTGTGTAGTGGGCAGGACAAGACAGATCTATGATAAAATTTTCGAACATTAATGAAGTAGTATACCTGTCAGGAACTCCACATTTCCCTAAACTGTGAGTGGAGGTGGGCTAGATGAACTGTTTGAAGCTGCTGCTTTTGATGATTTGCTATATCACCATGCTACTATCCATGCAGTTAGTTAGGTGTACTTTTTGAACAGGTGACTATTTGAAGATAGTAGTCATGAGGATACTGCACAGGCAAGTCACATTAACATGCTATGTTTTAATTTGTTCTGCCACCAGGTCAAGCTGGGAGGAGAAGCCCCAAACTCCAGTGTAATCCACATAGCCAAGGGCAGTGATGGCAGCAGTAGCAGCTGGAAGAATGTTGGTGGCAAGTGTGGAACCAAATGCCACCTTCTGGATTTTGCCAACTCCGAGCGGCCACTGGTGGTCAACTTTGGCTCAGCTACCTGACCACCGTTCACAAGCCAGCTGTCAGCCTTCAGCAAGCTGGTGGAGGAGTTCTCCGGTGTGGCTGACTTTCTGTTGGTCTACATCGATGAAGCTCACCCATCAGATGGCTGGGCTGCTCCTGGAATCTCCCCCTCTTCATTTGAAGTTAAGAAACACAAGAACCAAGAAGAGAGATGTGCAGCTGCTCACCAGCTCCTAGAGCGCTTTTCCTTGCCACCTCAGTGCCAAGTGGTGGCTGACTGCATGGACAACAATGCCAATGTGGCTTACGGGGTTTCATTTGAGCGGGTATGCATTGTGCAGAGACAAAAAATTGCCTACCTGGGAGGCAAAGGCCCCTTTTTCTACAACCTGCAGGAAGTTCGGCTTTGGCTGGAACAAAACTTCAGCAAAAGATGAAGTCCATTCTCTACAGAAGCTATGTCAACAGATGTGTCCCTTTAAGGTGATGCAAAAGGGAAAAAACCCAAAACATGCTGGTTTGAATAAAGCCTTTCAGATGATTGCAGGAGAACACATTAGATAACAATTGCAAGTGAATATTAACAAGGAAAAGGAAAAAGAAAAAGCCCACAAAAATTTATCTCCACAGAAACATTGTCTGGAAAAAAATCCCACTCTTGCTTTTGCTATGGGACAGAAGAAGTGAACAGGCTTCTGTGAAAAGGAGCTGCTAGCAAGCAGGAAGAGTGCTAAGACCTGTCTCCCAGGAACTCCTCTCACTAAGTGTCAGCTCTGGGGGGAGCCAGAGGAAGCATTTCTGCTTGGAAGGCATTCCATGGAAAGGCAATGCTGTGCATTTCTTCAGGAATGCTTCTTTACCCCACTGTGGTCAGTGGAAGGAACCTGGGAGGAGCAGGAGGGTTGCAATTACTTTGCATAGAAACGCAGTGGAGTGTGACGATTGTCCTCTCTTGGTAGAGAGCATATTGTTCAGGGACTACAGGAACTCTCATGCAATGCATGGCACAGGTAGACTGGCTGCTCAGATCAAGATGAACCATTGTCTGCTGGTATTTGTACCCTCTGTGGACACCTCCGCACAGTATATTGACTATGTAGTACTACCTATATGTTTGCATCCCGTTTTCAGGCCTGTGCCTGCTGAGAAAGATGTTAAAATCTATGGAGTTGGACCAAAAAGACAAAGGTGATCAAATAAGCCCATTACCATTCGAAAACTAAAATACTTGGACTATTTATAACAAAACACTGAGAACCATCTGGAGCATGCATCACGAGACAAAACTTAGCTGATGCCAACCAAACGTGGTTCTCAGAGCTGACAACACACATTTACCAATATTCTCTGGTTCTCATCTCTATTTCTTTACCCACGCCCATCTCTTTCTGTCTAGCAATAGGCTTAAAGGTAATTTCATTTTTAGCTTTTTAAAAAATAACTTATTTCTTTCCTTTATTTTTATTTGCGATAATGACCTTGCAGGTGTGTTTTGGGGATGGGGAAACTTTTGCACAACTTTACCTCATTGAAATGGAAACCTATCCTGTCATTTACCCTGTTTAATGTGGTCATGCTGATTTTTGCTATCTTAGATACCGGAAACTAGTTTATAGCTAGTTTATCTGAACATGTTTATATATTAGTTTATATGTTAGATTATCTGTAGGTTAAATTGTTTTTAGCCTTAGAATTGATTAGCTGCAGTTCTTCTTCCAGATGAGTTGATAATCTGTTTCACTCATATTATCAAAACCCTTCCCTAAAGACAAACAGGGAGGACAAATAGTGTGAATTAATGTGAATGAGAGTAAAAGACGGCAGAATTTTCATACAAATGGGTCTGAGGAATTAATCTTATGTTTAAAGAGATACTGTGAACTTAGAGTACACATTAAGTTTAGGTATTTCTAAAACTAAAATTATTTAATGAAGCCTAATGAAAAGGCAGATTTACAATGAGCTAACCCATTAGATCTGGAAAATGAAAACCCATATGGAGATGGATGATCCAAGTTTTCTCTCAGCTTTGGCAGAAACAAGACAGATAAACAGAGTAAGCGGCAAAAATCAAATTAGTTCTTTTAATTTCTCATCCTGCCCATTGTCAGGAATATGATGTGTTTATACCAACACAGGAAGGAACTAAAAATACATACATAAATATTTTCATTTTCACAATGCCCATTAATATTGTGTATTTCTTCTTGGTTGGCTGTTGGTCAACTCAGCCAATGTATGAGGAATTCGGAAATGTGTTTTCAAGTACAGATCTGAAATAATGACAGTAACACAGGTGATTTCTCCATGCTCAGATTCATGCTTCTCATTCTCATGTTTTCCTCCACACCTTGGTAAACATATGCACACACACACAGTTTTGGTAATGTGTATCAGAGAAGGGTGTAAAAAATGGTCTTCAGATCTTCTGGTGAGCCACATTTCTCAGAAGGCATGTTTTTATGCATTTATGTGTGCATAGCCTTGGCCATATTGACTACCATCAAAAGTCCACTCTGGCCTCCGATCGGGAGACATGGAGACACACCATCCATAACACTGCTGAGTCCTTCGAGAACACACGCAGAATCAGTCTGGAGGAGAAAAGGCAACGCAGAAAGAACCGTGCCTCACCAACACTGCCTATGGAGACTTTCTGCTGTGCCTTTTGCAACTGGATTCGCCTATCTCGTATCGGCCTCTTTAGCCATCAGCGCGCTTGCAGCAAGTGTGGGTAGAGCCCTGCCCAAATCTTCGTTCGCGAAGCCTAGCCATGATATGTATACAATACATTTTTATGTATGTGTATACATGTGCATGCACATATAAGTGCATGTAACTCTTAAGACCATGAATAATAATTATTCTGTCCTCCCATTCATTAATCTTACTGTAACTCATTGCTCAGTGTGAAAAATTGTTATAGATCTTCATGACTAACTGGGATATGTAACTGGGATTTTTAACCCTAATATCATAGAAGCAGTAACATAGCCAAACTTCATGGTTTATTTAATCCAGTGGCCTACCTCTGATGGTATCAGATGCTTCAGGGGAAGATGCCATAATTTCTTATAGAGTTTTCACTAGCTTCTGCCCTTATTATTTTTGCCTCATCTAAAGTGATCGTTGATGTCTCATCATCCCTATGAGAGGCTGATCCTGAGTTTTGAGATCTGAGTATTTTGTGAGGTGGAGGTTACTAAACCCAAAAACCATCATGTTTAAGAAAGGGGAAAACCAAATGAAAACAGAATTTATTTATTTTTTTTTTAGATTTAAATTGGCTGATTTTCAATGTCATTCTCGTCTCTTGCTATTATATGTTAAACTACTATAAACGGAAGTGATCTCAATTTTTCTTCTGTATGCTGGTCATTATATAATATATAGGAATTTAAGTACCTTTTATTTGTTTCTTAAGCCAAACAATAACTCATATTCTTATACAGATCCGTATTCTTTGCTTGTCTCTGGATCTCTTCCATTTTTGCTTCACTGTCCTTTTTCTCAGGTGAGTAGAGAGGTAGATGTTAATCCAGGTAGATGTTAATCCAAGTGAAAATATGTATTCATATACCGAGCACACCTTTTCCTTTTTATATCCTCTTCTTCAGTCCTCTGAAACTTTTTAAATCCATAGCAACTCGATAGCCTTTGTAAAAGTTAAACCAGTGAGTCTTTTCTTTTCCTCTTCTTTTTCTCATTATACTGTTGAAGTCTGAACTGCTTATCTGGGAAATGCTAGCCAATAGTTTAGTGCAGCTGTAGAAACAAGCCTTTAGTTCAGAGGAAAGAGTCGGAGTTAGTAATTCAGTTTGTTAATACCCATTTGCATAGCCAAAGTTACAATTATTTGTCAAGTCTATTCTCTCCTTTTGAATTTCCATTATTGTGTCTTGTAAGTCATAGATGCCTGTTCATCACATAGTATACAGAAATTGTATAAAATTGGCTCTTGTAAACGGGAAATCCGCACTGATGTCCCACAAGAAAAAATACACAATAACTGCATTTCTTTCTTGGCAATATGCATGACTGTCCTGCCTAAAACTTAAAGATAATCCAACCTCATTGATTATCAAGACAGAAATACATTTTGCAAATCCTTGAATTTCCCCAGAAAATTTCTGGTCAGAAAGCAGGGCTTTCTTCAAAGAGAAATGGGCTTAGAGGAGAAAAAAAGAAAAAGTATTTTCTAAGTGGCTTATAGAAATATAATCTCTTGTGGGTTTTTTTGACAAAATTAAAATATTTAATAGAAAAGGTGTTTAATTAAACTTCATGGATTTTCCTCAGTTGATGATACAAGTGGCTATATGTTAGATAGCCAAAATTTTTGTAACAGTGGGTTGTTTTGGGTCCAGTCAGACATTTTACTGCCTTGCTAGCCTTGTACTTCACAGCTGGTCTGGTCTGCTGTGAGACTGGATTTACGTCTGTCTCCTTCTCACTATTTCAGGGCACTATACCATATTACTTGAGGTGCTTAAGTGTGACATACAGATTGAGCAAAAGCTCACAAAATAGGTGCCTGAAAGTATTCTGGAAGGCTACTGTATATAATAGAGACCCCAATACTGTGTGTCAACATTAGTATGGGAAACTTCCAGTACTTTTGCATTTTGAGCAAGGTAAAAAGCTATTCTGGGCTATCATTTTACATTGTTCTCTGCTTAGCACTGTATAAAAGGAATGTGAAACATTTCATACAGATGAAAACAATTTTGCTCTTTCCTTGTGTAGACAATAACATAAATTTAAGGCAGCAGGAAAAGATGTCCTGTCTATTAAAAAAAAAAAAGAAGAAAAAATATTGTGAAATATACAGTTGAACAACTGTCTGAACACTTTGAAAAATAAAATGCAGTGATTTTTAGGAAGGTGATCTTGGTGGTGAAACCCACAAAGCTTCTCAAAAAGGTATCAGTGCTATTCATTCATGTGTGTGCAGGAAGTTATGTTTCTGCATGTGTGAAAGTGGCTTTTCTGTGATGTGGAGTATAGGTTTAAGAGTTTTTAAGACTTTCATTCAGTACTATAACCAAAGCAATAAGAGGTATCAGGTAGGGAATATGGGCCAGTTTGTTCAGCTTGACACCATGTCTGTGACAAAATCGTATTTAGTGACCTTTGGACCCAATTTGGAGCCTTCAGAGAAGAGCGATTGGGGTGAGACGATGGAAGCTTGTGTGCTTATGAAGATCGCTAATAAAAGAGTGATTAACTCAGTTAGCGTTCAGATGCCCTCACACTGGCATTCCTCTGTGCACCTTAGGGTTTCTGTATTTGAAAGAGGGGTCTCTTTGGGTCCATTAATAAGATCTCCGTGTTGTTGGTCCTGTGTATACTGACTATGTGTGTGTCATTGCTTAAATGTCAATAATACACTTTGCAGGAGAGCCAGCAAAATTTTGTTAAAATATGGTGCTCCATGAAATATGCTTTCTAGATTTGTTTTTCTTGTATTCTAATAAATGATAAAGGACAATATACCTCTTCTGTGACTTCTTATTTTAATACTGATTGCTAATACACAGTGGAATCTTGACATTAGACCAAGGAAACTTAAAACTGTATTTAATACAAAAGCCTATGCTACCCTGACTAGATCTTAAGTAATACAAGCAAACTGCTTTATAAATGGTGGGACTAATTTAATATCTGACTACTTCTCAAATTTTAAGAAAGGTGAAGGGGAGATAAACTGAGAGTTATGAGGACAGCAATTGTGCCTGCACAGAATTGCACTGTTCAAAGAAAGTGTGCTTGAAGAAAGCATTCCAAGCTGTGTGGCACATGAAACCTGGACAAACTGGTTGTGAAGGCATCAACCATAAACACCATTCCCATTTCAATGTACAGGCAGAAGATCAAAAATAAAATTAAACCCACAGCTGAACAGCTATTACAAGAAAAAAAAAATCAAATGGAAAATGTGCAGCAACTTCCTAAACAAATTCACTTTGTGATTTAGGTGTATTTTTTTCTTTGTCATCTTTTGTTACAGTAAGTTTTATAGGACCCTGGGTCTGAAAAGTCCTTGTGAATATAGGTAGGAAAGAACAAAACAAATCACCAAAAGGAAGGCCATGGAAAAGGTTACATCCAAGGGTCCCCAACAGAAATGTTCCTTACAGTATATTTTACAGCCCGTAGAACAACCAAATAAACAACTGTCTCTAAATTATCTAGCTCATATCACAAAAAATAACCCACAAAAGTACTGAAGGGAGACTTTTGAGATGTGGGAATATTCCTGTAGTCTGGCTGGTAGTGATTATGACTTTTATATCAATTGTTGCTATAAGGAGTTACTCAGTATTCTGGAAGAAATAAAAACACTTTCCAGGACTTGCTTCTTATTTCACAGCTTCAGGTGAAGGCAGATGTGATAAAATAAAAATTTTCTTAGAAAATAGGTTAATTAATAAATAACTTGTTAACAAAAATTAGACCCTGACTATGTAAGAGTGTGTCTTGCCTTTTTTTTTTTTTTCCCCTTGGAGTAGATGATGTCCATGGTAGAAGGGAAAAAAAAATAAAATTAGAAAATTAATTATTTATAGAGCAATATCCTCAAGATGATTGACTACTGCTCAAAATCTTACTTTCTGACAGAGAATTCCTGAGGCATAATAAACCTTTCCCAAATATAAACTTCAAGCAAAGAATCTAAATTTTCATTGAAAGATTTGATCACAGACAAATCAAGTCACTGTATACTCCGGTGTGCTTCTAATGTTCATGTTAGTGAATCCACCAGCTTAAATGTGTCTTACAGAGCTAATGTGAAATAGAAACACATCGAGTGAGTATCCTGTTCAGATCCTTAGGGTCTAAAGATTTGTAAGCTTTTACTGTGTGACTTGACTAGAGAAGGAGAATTCATTTTAGGTCATATATATTATACATATATTGTGGAGTTTACTTAAGGCTACAGAAAGTTGAGGTCTTCAATTCAAGTACGAATACCTTTAAAAGAATGTCAGTTGTCTGAAGGTCAAGTGAGATATGGGAGAATACAGTGTTTTGTACTGTCTATCTGCGTATTCTCAGTGAACACCTGCATGTACATTTTTTCTCAAACATCATTTTTCCCATGCCAGTTTACAGAATTAAGACTGGCTTTCTGGGCACATTATAACAACACAAGCATTTAGCTTCCTGCAGGCTGGAAGAGAGTGAACATACAGATTTTAATCTCAGCCCTAGCTACCAGAGTTTGTATTTCCCTATGTCTGCCAACATTTTGTAAAAACTCGTAAAGCCAACACTGCAGCCTTATGCAGGGTGAAGGTCTGAGCACTGTGAGCACCATACTTTAAACTTGACCAGATGTCTTACGAGACAAATCTCACTGAGGTTTTCTTAGAGATTTGCAGGAAATTAGACCAATCCTCCCAAACCAGAACACGGTGGACTGTGCTTGTAAATGAAGAGCACTTGCTTTGTAAGAAAGGAAGTCTTGTAGCTGATGCTGCTATGGAAGGAGGAGCAGATTTTTGTTAGGTGCTGAAGTTCTCTTTTAACTGATCCTTGCACATCTTCATAGATGGAGTGAACCTCAGTACTAAAACTGTCCACAGCAATTCATCTAAAGACTAAACACACCTAATGGAAACTAATACAGCTTTGTCACTTGTGCGTCTAGGGTATCTTAAACCACTTCAAAAACAGAAGTACATCTCTACTATAGACTAGTCTGATAACAGCTAGGCTGGATGCCTTGACTGAAAGTGCATGTAAACATCATAGCTATTTTCTCAGGATATTTCTCTTGCCCGTCACCAGCATCTGTGTATCTCAGTATAATGTTGCTTCTCTGTTGTTTAATATCATGGCAAACTGTTCAACATCACACTCTGCTCCTCTTGAACAGATTGCAGTGACCTCTTCTTTTATACTGTGTGTGTCACTGGTGGTGAGCTGATTTGCAATTCAGGTCATCCTATTTGTTATTGAGATGGATATTTCTGAGTCAACAGATCAAAAAGTTTCCCAGCACTATTTTCAGCAGTGAAAGTATCACAGTAGGTGAGGTTGAGATGAAAATTTCAACAGACCCTTTTTATTCCAATGGGACTTACTATATAATGTTAATTGCAAGAGTTTTCTCATTATGTGTTTAGTTATGTATGAAAGTCTTCATAAGGCTTCCATTTGTGTTTATGTACATCATGAAATTCTAACTGTTTGTATGTGAAATGAAATTTTACAGGACATAAATATTTTTTTCAGGTTTCAGAAACTGCAACTGTTACAAAGTCAGGAGATACTCCTTCCAGTTTATGGCAGCTATTTGGAGTTGCTTCTGTGAGTTGTTAAGGGAAGTAGAAAAATAGTCATTGTCCTGTATCATGATCCATGTCAATGTGAGACAAAAGAAGATTTTTCAGGGTACACAACAGTCCTTTGCGACTTCCCTACTGTTATTGCCTCTGTTCTGGAGGAAGATCACCATGCCTTGAGAAGAAGCATGCTGGATAAACCCAGTGGTGCTACGGTGCTATCAGATTTTTTTCCCTTAAAATACAGAATTTGCCCTGAACTGACCACTTCAGAGCAACAAGAGGGAAAAAAACCAAAACCAAACACCAAACAAC
>VWZG01000452.1:177555-197310 GCA_013396735.1 Grallaria varia
CCCCCCCAAAAAAAAAAACCCCAACCAACTACAACAACAAAAAAAAGCAGACCCCAAAAGAAAACAGACCATGAGAACTAGGTAAGTTTCCATTCCCAAACTGAGTGCGGAGGAGGATCTTCCTGTTGCAATTATGTTGTTTTAATCAATTTCATGTTTTCTTCCCCTACAGAAGTGAATGGGCTGCTTCCATGACTTAAACATTTACAGAGCCAGTGTAGCCTAGGCAAGTTGAATCTTTAATCGTTTTGCTGCCCCCCTCCCCACTTTGGGGCCAGGTAAAAAGATACAATAAGTCATTACTAAGATTATTGCAGTCTGGATCATTACCTAGCATACCATCTGCCACTATTTTGTCAAGCTTCCTTCTATTAGAAAAACATTAGATTACATCTGACACTCATTTATGAACTGCAGATAAATCAGTTCACTGGACAGCTAAATAGGAACCCAAGTAAGTATTTTTTGATTGTGTCTACTACCATATGTTGTCACTCATGATATATTTAATCATTGATAATACTTTAAATACACCTTAAATCTGTTTGTCTTGTCAATAAAAGAAAAGAACAGATGGCAATATTTTGACAGGGCTTGGAGTTCACTGTAGACTTTTATTTCCGTTGACATGCCATAAAGAATTCAATTTGAATATATATGTCATTAAAATGCAGCATGCATTACTTCTGATATTTAAAAAACAAGAACTGTTGTGTAAAGTTGTGATACTTGAATTTTGAAGTAAAATTCAGAAGTAATAGTAGTATCTTTATTAAGGAAAAGGGCTTTCACATACTGTCTCGAAGATTTTTGTGTGCATTTTTGCAATAACTACTTTGAATATAGTGGGCAAATAAAATATAGGGTATTCCTGGTAAGTGTGTATATATATTTAGACTACATAATTTTTAATTTTAACAGAACGAAAGAAAACAGTGCTAATTTTCAAATCTGAAGACTGCTTTTTATCACCCTCTTTTTACTTTTCATATCTTTGTATGTTAAAAAAAACATGCTATGGAGCATCCTCAAGATAACTCTACTAGAAATGTAATCACAGTTCATATAAGATCATACTACTTAGTTTGCTTTCTGACTCCTGGAAGCCTGAACCAGAGATGTACATGAGTCACCACAGAATGTAGCAATCAGTGTCTCCTTCAGGGCAGTATGTAAGTTTACAAATAAGTCCATCTTGTGATTAAAATTACTTAAGGGTTTATGGGCTTTAAATAATTAAATACAACTGATATAATAGAACTTCACAGTTCATACTTTCCGTTATTCATCACTCTTTTTTTGAAATAAAATCTTCTGTGAATTTTTTTTTCCCCAGAAACATTCCAGCCATGAATTCATTCCAAAGTTGTTGGAGTTTTTTGTTATTGCCTTTTTTTTTTTTTTTTTGTGTATGCGTGTGTGTGTGTGAAATGTCAAGACATTTTACATTGCTGTTTCAGAACGTGGTAAAGAATAGAGATACATCCACAGAGACACACAGACGTGCATTTTTCCCATGCCAAAAAGATAACACAATCACACTTAAGCAAAAGGAGATGGCTGTACCAAGCATCACTGACATTTTTCACCCCATATATTGTATATAAAAACTCCTAAGTAGAAATCTACAAGAAAAACAGAGCTCATGTAAACTGCTGAAAATTTGCAGATGGGCATTTTATTCTGAGAAAGCAACCACATAATACCGACTGAAATAGTACTTTCCACAGGCTAGGACTTTATCAGTTTTTCAGTCATAAGGATGAAAGCTTGGATGAACATGGAGGATGATTTCTTTAAGAGAAGTATTCCATAAGAAGCTAGAGCATGTTAAAGGAATACTACCAGAAAATTTGTGCCATCCAGTGTATCTCTATTTTCAGAAAATTTTTCTTGCCATGAGTAAAATCAGCTCCTTGGCCAGCCAAAGTTTCATTGTGACTATCTAGTTACTTGGGTGGAATCTTGCTGAAACGAACTTTTTCTTTATTCTATGTTCTCCCTGCATCTCTAAATAGGCAAATGTAATTGTATTGCTCTGTAAATGTCAAGTAGACCCAATAATATTTTCCATGTAGTGAAGTTGTGTGATTGACCTCCATAGTTCTCAGGTAAAAAGGGCTTGCTGTGATATAAAATTATGATCATTGACTAAAACCAAAATTTTATTATCAAAGGAACAAAAAATTCATGTTGTCTTCATTCCTAAAGTTGCAAATAAATTCTGATAAGTGTCTGGTAACCCAGTCTCAAGGAAAATAAGAAGTATAACTGAAGACTGGTCTACTTATATGTGCTTAATTAAGCAAAAGGCAAACTCCTTTTAATATATTTTTAACTGGGAAGTTATATAAAAAATGTGAGCACAGAGCTAATATTCAGAAAAAATTGGTAAGGAGGAAAGCAGTAAACAGATGCACTCTATTGACAGCATTCATCACGAGGTCATAGCTTTACTTGCCTTGTTCTTGCCTTCAACCCCTTGGAGCTTGTGTTTGTCTGCATTTTAGGAGCAGGGCACTAGAGAAGACCAAAGAAGATGGATAGCCTTGGAATCAGCAGTAGAACAGAAGAATATCTACCAAATTAGCCATTTCTTCACCTTATTCATCAGCCTTTGGAATGTCTCACCCTCAGCAAGTTCACTGATGACACCAAGGTGTGTGGCGCAGTTGACACGCTGGAGGGAAGGGCTGTCGTACAGAGGGACCTTGACATGCTTGAGATAGGGGCAGAAGCAAACCTCATGAAGTTCAACACAGCAAAGTGCAAGGTCGCAGCAATCCCAGGTACACTTAAAAGTTGGGCAGAGAAATGATTGAGAGCAGCACTGTGGAGAAGGATTTGGGGGATCACGGTTGAAGAAACATTCAACATGAGCTGGCACTGTGCGCCCACAGCCCAGAAAGCAAATGGAATCCTGGGCTGCATCAAAAGGAGCATGGCCAGCATGCTGAAGGAGGTGATTCTGCCCTTCTACTCTGCTCTTGTGGGACACCACCTGGAGTTCTGCATACAGTTTTGGTGCTCCCAGCATAAGAAGGACATGGAACAGTTCATGGAACAGACAAGTCCAGAGAAGAGCCACAAAGTTGATAAGAGGGCTGGAGCATTTTCCCTATGAAGACAAGTGGAGAAACTTGGGGCTGCTCACTCTGGAGAAGAGAAGGTTGTGTGGAGACATCACAGCAGCATTCCAGTATCTGAAGGGTAAGCCGGAGTTCATCAGGAACTGTAGCAATCTCCTTTGTCATTAACTAAAAATCATGCAAACAAATCACGTGCCTTTATCCAGGCTTTCATCCAACCGAATTCTCCCACATTTCCTGTTTCTCAGCCTTTTCCTTTAAACTTTAGACCACACTGACCAATCCAAAATCTGTTTTAAAAGTCACTTACATATAAATGAAGTTTAGAGTAGTCATAGGATTTTGAATATCCAAGGTATGAAAATCAATATCTAACATTCTGTCTCAGTCTTTTGCAAATCCAGGAACCATTTGCAAATATAATCCAGGTTTTACTCATCCACATTTTGCTTGGGATGCATATAAGCAGACACTTCCTGGTAGACTATTCTCTGTTTAAAGTAAGAAAAAACAAGATGTATTAATGTTGCCACTATAGGTCTCTAAAGGAAACTGGTAATTAAGACAGAATATTGCATAGTAAATACTCACTGAATATCCTGTTATGCTTTGGAAGTTACTTGTGGGGTGTTAGTTGATATCAGTAACATTTGCAATAAGAATTCAGCTTTTCTGTCTTATTTCCATAAAAGATGATAATATTTTCTTTCAACCACTGCTCCAGTATTACTCAGGGGAGTAAGAAAAACATAGTTGTCCCTTTGGATGACTTTGTTATTTAAAAATAAATCTTTATTTATTGCAACACTACATAGTTTCTGTTTCAGTTCTAGTTCTTACAGGTCTGACATTATTCCTGGTCAATTCTTTATGCGTTTATGTCATTATAGATGTCTACTTTTCATGCAACAGGCACACATAGGCCTTGTTGCTTAAGCAGCATTCTGATCCATGGCCATTTTTCTAAGAGTTTTGTTTTGTTTTTTTTTTCTGAATAACTGGGCAGCTGCAGAGTGTCAGATGGTCAGTGGCCCAGCAGTTGGAACAGTGCTCTCTGAATTGGTATTGCACTAGAGATACTCTAACGCATGTCTGGAGACTGCTGCCAAGCAGGACTCAGTGACCCTGGGCACGGCTGAATTTCTGCTAAGCTTGCACAAGAGGAGTGGTATTTCCCCACTCTCTTTCAAAATATTAGTTTGCGCAAATCCTTTTTCTTCTTTGCATCTGACCAGCTTTTGCCAGGTAGGGACTCAGTCCTGCTTGTTACAAGTGCAGTCCTGGCACTCTGGGCTTTCATGTGAAGCTCGGGCACGGATTAGCTCTTGCTGGCGTTCTGTAGCAGGTGAGCGGAGGACAACTGCTGACCAGCTGGTTCTCAGTGCTGGTTTGGCAATGCAGTGCTGAGTGCTGCCTGCATGGCATGTGCGGTGCTGAGCTGTGTGCAGAGGAAGAGCCAGATCAAGTGGAACTGGCATAACCCTAACCCAGACCTGGGTAAATAGTGCATCAAAAAGTTTAGCCAACATAGAGAAGACCTTCCAAGTATCCAGTCCATGGAATAAAAACAAATCATACTTACCAGGACCTGTGTTCACATATAGGGACCAAAGTACTGCTGTTTGTCTTGTTGGCTCTCAGTTTATAAGGCTTACAGACATTGCATTTAATTGATTCTTGTGAAACTGCCTGGAAATGCTTATTTTTTCGTTTGTCTTTTTTTTTTTTTTAAATTTTATTCTAAGTACAGTATATTCCAGTGTTATAGTCCTTTACTCCTTACCCTAAAACACATGTGCACACTTATACAGCAAAAGACGTCTCGTGCCCTTCGTATGTTAAGATGTTGAATTTCTAATTAATTCATCTCCCATACAGGTAGCTTCATAAATTAGCAGATTCCCAAAAGAGATGACCTTCCAGTTTTATGAATGGGAATAAATGGGACTGAGATTCCTCCATTAAAGTTTTGGGAGCTCTCCAAGTATGCAAAATCTGAGAGCTTTGCTTTATTGATACATCAGAGACACTAAGCCACAAAAAAAAATATTTGGAAATGATATAAGAAGAACCTTGATTTCAGGTGTCAGACACTAAGGAAAAGTTCTTAGACTTATTCTTGTCTTCCCTAATACAGGCTAATACTGCTTGCTTGCCTTTGAACGGCAGCAGGCTCTGGACCTGTCTCTTTTCTGGTTTATGCACTGCCAGGCCTACGTTGTTCTTCTCCTAATCTGCCACCCGGAAAAGGTGGAAATCTCATCAGACATGTTAGATCTTTGCCTTCCCCTGGGGTCGTTATTCAGTGAATGCCATCCTTTTGGGCTTGCCCCATGACAACAGAATGCCTTGTTCAGCACAGAAAAGTTATGGGCCTTTTTTTTCTTTTTCTTTTTGCTGAAGAGATAGGTTAAAGCTTACACTTAGCCAACAAAAAGTACTTGCTTGTACCTGGACTTGATCTCACTGTCTTCTGCTGGTTTTGGTAAGTAAAAAATACGTGTAAGTATTAGTTGGATCAAATGAGACAACCTCAGATACTAGTGATATAGGGTTATTTTTGTTAGACCAAGTGAAACTGTGCAGTTCACTGCAGAGGAACACATGCTTCTTGATGCCGCTCAGCTTTGGAAAAAGTCTTGGTCTTTGACTGTTGCTGGTGGCTGGGCCAATTATGATTTTTCAAGACAGAGGAAAAGTTTTGAAAGAAAGTGGATTTGCACAGCAAAATATCAACCACAGAATTATCAGACTTGAGAATGCTAGGCACTAAGACAGCTTCACAAATTAAACTCCTGAAGTTCTACAAACCTGCAAAGTCTGTTTGGCACTCTATGAGGACAGAAAAAATATGCTCAGTTCATCCAGCACTCAGTTTTTCTCTTGTTTAATAACAGCGTTATTTAGGACTAAACTCTCCTGCCTTCCTTAATTTACCAAGTAATCACTAACTGTAACCAAGTAATCAAACCTGAGGCAGGTGTAAATTTACACTGCCCTTGACACAGCAGGCACAAAAGGACTGTGATTCCTATGCTAGTGCTTCCAGCTGAGGCTTTGGCTGTGGAGCTGCCTCTGCAGAGGTATATAAGAAGAGGTTTTAGTTTTTAGTGTCTTATGTGAAGGTCTGGGCACAGTGCAAGGTATGTGCTCTTGGAGAAGGCTTGGGCTATTCTTTAGGGAGTGTATATAGGCTGGTAGTGACTATCTTTTAGGCCTATGGTTTCTTCAGAAATCTGAGAGAGCATATTGCTTATACCAGATCAATTCCAGATGTGCCAATATGCTGGCAGGGACCAAGAAATTTAAAGAGGATAAGTGCTTTTACCTCTCTTTATATACATTGCACCCTGGCATATTTCTACTGCATTCTATAGAAGAACATTTATGTTTTTAGCTCAGGTATGTTGGTATTTTCAGTGCTGATGATCCATCCTGCACTCTTATATAATAAGATATTATATAAATAATATCTTATTATATATATCTAGGCAATAAAATAATAGTCTTTAAGACAGCATTTGGCATTCAGGCAAATATCTCACACCGAAGATGATAGTCACTGATCATCCCTATGCTTTGGGCTGACTGCCCTCAAAATTTTTCAGCTTAAAGCTGTGATGGTCATGGCCTAGGGTGTATCACAGACTTCCTGGCTTTGTCCTCAGGGTTATTACAACAATTATAATGTGCAGAAACAATGAAATTATGGGAAAGGGCTCTCAGATCTGGGATAAGATTCCATTGCAACTGGTACTTAAGTTTGGAAATCGTGTCATGCGAAGAGACTTAGTAGTGTGACTACAGTTAAATGACTGCTGTATCTCCTACATAGTAAGTGGAGTACTCTTAGAGGTCATCTGGTTGTCAGCTTGAGAGTTCCTTGCTTTGTGTTAGCTATTATTCTGAATATGTGCACAGAAAAACCTGAGCACAGAATCAATCACTAGAGACTTTGTCAAGGTTAAACAGTGAATTAGTTGTAGTGATTAATTACATCTTGCCTCTTAATTCCTGAGCAATTAGAGAATCATACTGCCTTGCAAAACAATTCCCATGCCTTCCCTTTTTCCCTCCACACTATTTTCCCACAGACCTCCTTGAAAGCTCAAGTGTGGACATGCTGTTTCCCAGCCTGGAGTCAAGACTTGCAAAGAGTCCGCTGCCTATTTCATTTCTGTAGTTGGTCTGAGACAGTTAGTGGTTGTTTAGCCTGGAGAGCCAAATAGCTCTGGGGCAAAGTAATCGGTATCCATGCATGGCTTGCAACTAATAATGCTGAAACAGAGAGGAAATCTGAAGTACTGGATGTCTCCTTCCAGTACTGTGACACTCAAGCAAGTAGGATATGTTTGAGACAAGCAATCTTCTTAATCTGGAGAGTCTACATGATAAATATGCTACAGTAGGTTAGAACATGCAAAGACATCTCCTGCCTTCCCCTTATGACACAGTATTTTCACACTTGCAGAGCATGGTATGCATCTGTAATAGAGAGGAGATTTTTTTCCCTCTGTTGTCAAAAAGCAGTAAAATGAGTCAAAGTGTAAAAATATTTTCAGATTTCTGTGTTAAAACTGAGGCTTCTGTCTTTTCTTTAGCTGGCTAAACTCTGTGATTTGGTCTTTGGAGATTCTCAGCATCAATTTGTTAATGTATGTTTTCACGAGGAAAAAAAAGCAGGTAATGCACAGCTGGAATTACGGTTGTTTGACCTAATTTGTAAAGTCCTAGGATGTGAGTTTGTAAGCCTTGCAAATGCAGCTCTGTGAGAGAAGCGACCTTTAAGAGATGGGTTAGTTTTGTCATGTTAGGTTTGATTTATGAGAGAAGAGTCTAAATCTGGTTTAATTTTGGGATGCTGAAATAGGAAGATTTAACAGTCTGAAAAAATTGTGTGATCTGAATACCAACAAGAGAGAGGTCAGGGGAGAGGAAATATTTAAGATGGTAGGCAGTATAAATATAAGCAAAGGAAAACTGAGATGGAACATCATAAGAAAAGTCCTGGAATTAAAATGTGTTCAGCAGAGTTGTAAGTATAGTTGCATAATCCTACCTTTTTAGGACGTTCAACATTAGATTAGAAATACACCACAAATATAGTTATATATTTATAGGTTCTATCTGTAGACTCTGTCTGAAGAATCTGCCTACACCTTTTTTAGAGCTCTTCTCACTGCACTACCAGAAAGGGGACTGGGGGCAACCTGCTGAGGCAGGGAAGTGGTCTGCATGGCCTATGGACCTGTTTTGAGCACAAGCTCTGGAGCCCAGTCCTCTTGCTTTCTCAGATCACTGTGAGCACATTCTCATGGAAATAGGTGGGATTTTCTGGGAAGACATCCTTATAAAAACTTTATTTCACTCCCTCTAATCAAACAATGTTTCCATGTAACTTACAGCTATCCAAATTTAAACTAGATTTTCAGATCCACAAACCTAGCTGAACCTGAATGAGAGTGGGACCACTTCTTCCTCTGCCATGTAGGAAGCACTTACAGGTCATTAGATTACAAAGCTAAACATCCCACTTAGTTTTCCTGTGTAAATCTGATGTATTTCCTAGACCTGGTGTGTCTTTTACAATGATGAAAGTTTGACTTTTCGGCATTGTATTTAGTGAGGGCAATAGTTCTCTCCATTACTACCGTGCCATCTAATTATTTTTTTTAATTATTATTTCATTTGTCTTCAAATTGTGGCTTTAAACACACAGCAGAAGGTAAATTTGGGTCCTTTCCAGATTTGGAGCATCAGCAGATTTGCTAGACTTGAGTAATTTATTTATTTTTTTTTAAGTTACTAAAGCTGGCAGGCAGAATTCAGCCATTACCAGGATTTTGTATTACACTTCTATTCCCTTACACACTGCCAATTGCTAACAGCACATGGAGCTAATTCTAGGTAGCCCAGCTTCTGGAATCTGCAGGTTGAATCAGTTGAAAAGGACTTAAGACACATTGCCCAAATGTGAGGCTTT
This sequence comes from Grallaria varia, assembly GCA_013396735.1. Taxonomy (NCBI): domain Eukaryota; kingdom Metazoa; phylum Chordata; class Aves; order Passeriformes; family Formicariidae; genus Grallaria; species Grallaria varia. The sequence goes on from VWZG01000452.1 coordinate 186,628, forward strand.
TTTTAGATGGTAAGTCATCCTGCAGTTTAAGGCTAGGAATGGATACAGGCAAACATCCCCAAACTGGAGAAGAAATATGGATACGAATTTTGAAACTAATGTTTTTCTCTACTGGAAAAGAACCCCCTAATTTTCTATTTATTCTGTTCCTCCTTTCCTTAACAAAGCAGTATTTTTCTGATCATGTGAATTTTATTTACTGACTACCAAGTAATTGCATGGTGAATAATTGGATGGCTTTGCAGGACTGGAAATGGAATTCTGACTGTTTAACCTGTAGGTGAGTATTTCAGCCCTGTGCTGCCCCAGCAGTGAGTGCAGATTGCTCTCAAGTGCCTGCTGCATGCCAGGTGCTGGGTGCAGCCCAGTGTGCATTGCGAGGAGCCACTTAGCTTTGCGGGCAGCTTTGGGAAAGGAGCAAGGACAAAACGGGTCTTAGGAAGAATGTCCCTGTTACTACTTACCCGTCGTCCGGATGGACTGTATCCGTGGCTATCTGAAAACACAGAAGTACTTGTAGTAATCGAAATCTCAATTTGTTCATGCTGAGTACCTGCCGAGCTCTGTTATCTTTCACTGACACTAGATGAAAATTAAATATTTGATTTAGCTGCAGGACTTTAAGTAACTGCCTAAATCACTGCTGGAAAAGTAAATATGATTTTAAAAGAAAAACTTGTAGCACAGAAAATGCTAGAAGGAAACGGTACTCAGCACTGCTTTAGCTGAGAGAGGGGAACAATTCCTGCCGTTTCTCAGCAGTGGATCTTTTCCTTCTGACCAGCAGCAGTTGATTAGTTACCCTGAGCTGTGGTAATCTGCACCAGGTCCCACTAAAATCCCTCGGTTTTTTGCTTAAGAAGGAATGGTGAAAAAATGCAGCCCAGCTGTTACAATGTAGAAACTTACAGCTTGGACAGAGCTTGTAAAAAGAAACCCAGCACAGAGAGAGCTTTAATTCGTATGGATAAAGGTTTTTCCTCTTTTTCGTTTTCCTTTTTTTTTTTTTTTAATCTCATAGAACTTTTCACTCCTATGGGTTTTTTGCAAATGTTCTTCCCTTTGTTGCTGGGAGATTTAAAACAAACAGCAAAACAACCAAGAGTATTTAATGAGCTCTGAATTGCCTTGCTATTAACTGAGAGAATTTCTAGGTTTCCCACTTCCCCAACTGCCCTAAAATCACAAAAATAACCTCATCTTGTCATAATTCTGTTTCACAACTCGTTTTTCACTGCTTAATTCCACTCTAGACTGGATTTTTCTTCTTACTCTCATTTTTCCCCTACCACACATGTATCCACTCTTCCTTTGTCACAAACAAGCTTGCTCACACACCCCCACACATCCATGGTCACATACATCAGGAGTGGTTTACAGCTCAAACTGAAAGATGTTTCTTAAAAAACCCAAACCAACAAAACCTTTCATTGTTTCTGCTGTGGAGGACAACTAACAAACAAAGGAAACCAGAGTGGGCAGTAAAACTCTTGTGGTCTGCAAACTCAGTTGTGGGAAATGTGGTGTTAATTTTTCTTATTTTAAAACCCACTAATGCCTCTCACAGAACTTAAAAGAACATTTTGTTTACTTAAAAAAATTTAAAAAATAATCTGATGACTTCATTATATGGGATTTGAGTTCTTTTTCTTAACTAAGAAGGTTTGTAGGAAAACAGGATATTTGTCCCTGAAGAGGTTGCCGGCTACTTATTTCCCACATAAACTTCCTGCTGTTGCTACTTCAGAAACTGCTGTCTAATCCACTTGTGTCCCAGGACTTTAACTCTGCTTCCCCAAACCATGGACTTTCAAAATGAGTTTGCCCTCCCGTATCATCCCTGCCCTTAATTTCTTTAGCATCCTCTGGCTGGGTCATCTGTCGTGTTTGTCCTCATTCTTCCCTTGAATATTCATTTTTTTCACCTCTGTCTCTCAAATTTCCCTGTTTCCTCTCATGCCATTCTTCATAGTACCTAAATTTGAGCCATCACCATCTTCTGTTGTATCCTGTGGGAAGGAGGTCTTTACTTTTGTGGATGCTTCAGCTCTACCTCACTGCGCACAGAAAACACCCACAGCCTTGCAAATCTCCCTGGAAATTTGATTCCCTGTTTTGTTTTACTTCATATCCACTTCTTTCATCCTTGCATTAGTACACTTGTTATGACCTTCCTTCTTTAGTTTAGCTAGTTTCTATGGAGCACGGTAATACCACGCCAAAACCTTTTTTTTAAAATGCGATAAAATGTTATTTTCCTCAATCAGGGCAGATTACACAGTCGGCTGTGTATTAAAAGGTCAATGTGCAAAAACCTTATAAAAATATCGATCAGTCTGGAAGCTGGTGATATTTTTGTAATGCCCTGGTGACACAATGATCAAACTGATTAAGCCATAAATGATGAGGACATCCACTTCTGTCAGTTCAGCTCTTGGAATAGCCCTCCAGCCCCCAGCCTCCCAGTGTTCTGGATAAATGTGCTTTGAGTTCGTCGTAAAGCTCCAGGTCAATGGCCTGTCGAGTACTCAAACAAAGCAAAACGTCCTGACCACGTGCAAAGCCAGCCCTCCTGCCTGTGTTGCCACAGACGAAATCAAGGCAAGGAAATGTGAGCAGTTGGCACACCTACAGCAGATGTCGCCTCAGTTTGTCTGCGATGAAGGTGAGCTGTTCCTTCTCACTGGTGACATGCTTTCCACTCCTGCCTGGCAGTTTGACTGGCTGCTCTTGACTGCTTATTATTATCATCCATGTAGTGTCAGGTCTGATACAATTTGATTTGGAAAAAGTTTCCATCTAATTCTTTGTAGAACATAATCACCGTGCAACAGCTTCAAAGACAAGCCCTGAATGTGTCTAACACCTAACTACTGGGGCTATTCTAATGGCTCCAACAAATGAAGTTAAACCTTGAGACCATTTAAAGAGTGTGACGAGTGTGGGTGATGGTTGTGGTGGTAGCAGCTTGCTTATTATGCGTGTCACACCAGGAGCACTGCACACCAGCTTTCTTCCACCTGAGTGTGTGCCAGGACTTGGGGCCAAAACTTAGTCCTAACTGTTTAAGGCCCTGATTACCTGGGAGATGCTTCTTTTTTGCAGTGTCACATACCCAGAGCTGGTGACGAGGGAGCTGAAGTGGGAATGCGTCAAGACGACGTTTGTGGCAGCACACTCTGTATCACAGCCTGTGTTGGCTCACTTGCTAGGCAACCTCTGAATGCTGGCTTTCTCAAGTGTTTGGGAGAGGTGAACTGATCTTTTGAGCATGGTTAGAACAGAGCAGCTCTGATCCTGAATAATTTTTCTGCCACCGATTAATTAACAATGGGAACAGTTTATTCATTAACTGAACTTCTCTCTTCTCTGCTTTAATTTGGGAAAAGCAATTAGGTGCTAAGGTTGATGAACCAGAGTGTAAACACACAAATATCTAGTCCCAAAGCCCTGTGCCTTTCTTTATGTAAGGAGGGCATTAATGCACCTGTAATGTAAACTTCCTGCCACTCTCTGGTGAGAGCTTGTAGGGATGAGGCTGTGCAGAATGAGCAGTGTGGGTGCAGGGTTGGCACCCACACATGACAGGAGGTGGGCATGGGCCAAGATCAACGTGCAGATGCAGCTGCTGCATCAGGCCCTGTGTGGATTTAGCAGTTGCTGTGCATCTGTGCAACTAGTAATGGCGTATAACAACCTTGCATGGAAGGAATTTCATTCTCATTTTCTTTCTTTCTAAGTGCAGCTACTCATACTTGCTGCAGTAGCAGAGAGGATTTTTCGCTATGTATGTAAGAATCACTAGATGTGTCACTGACACGCGTTTTCCTTCTGGATGAAAGGCAGCAACCTGTGTTACCATTTCCTGTGCCCTTTTTGTGGCTTTGTGGTCCCTTGCCCCTCTCCAATTCCTAGCACTCAAAATGGATGAGAAAAACACTGTCAGGTGAATGAGCAACTGGTGTTATCCTGCTGACATGGGATACCTCTTTCAAGTTGCACATGATTGAAATTTGTAATGATTTTCACCCTTCTGGGGATCTGCTGGCCAGATGTAGGCAAAAAGTGATTCTAGGTTTGAGATATCTTGGCAGCTGGAGGGATAAGCTGTTGAACAGTCATTAAATGATGCAGACAGACAGAAGCTCTAATGCGAAAGGAAAAGCAGCTCAGGGAGAGTGAGATGTGTGCTTTTCTTTGAATTTATTTTTAGCTGCTGTTACTTTTTATGGCTCACTGATTCTGCAGTTAATTTTGTAGTAGAGATTTTTTAGTTTCTTTGCAAACTTGGGTTTCATTTTTCCAGGAGCAAGTTCAAACCTTTCGTCTTGGTCTCAGACTCTCATGTGACAGATTAGGCACCTGCATTATGATTATGACCAGACATTTTCTATTCCCAAGGACTTTTCTTGGCTCTTTCTCTTTGATGCCAGGAAGGGTTTCATAACAGTCAAGGGAGTCAATGACTTAGCTACTTTCTTCTTGATGAGATGAGCTTGTGAAACTGCAAAGTTATTTCACTGTTATGTATTAATGGTCAAGAGTGTGGGAGCACCTAGAAGCGAAGATAAGAATACAAGCTAGGCCTCCATCTGTCAAATGTCCTTGCCGGACAAATTATTTGTGAACTAACTATGTGTGACAAAAGAAAAGAAGACAGAAAGGGATGGAGGTACAGCAACGTGGAGACAGCAGCAAAGATGGGGTAGATATTGAATAACCATGTCTTCCAGGCTCCTCTGTGAGCCTGCTTTTTCCCTGTGGCCCTTTTAGAGATGATCTTGCTGGCAATCAAATTAGAAATGTAGGCCAAAGCCTGAGCATACAATGGGAGAAAGCAGCAGCTTGAAACCTCAAGACATTTCTTTTCTGTTCTGTGGAGAGGAATTGTTATGAGACTGAAGACAGAAAAATAGATATGGATTGGCCTCAGAGAGCCTGTGCAGAACGTAGCAGATAATGAAGGATCTGAATCTCAGTGACACTTCTGCCCTTGATAAAGCACAGAGAAAAACAGAGCATTTAATTACAGAGGGTTTCAATTACGTGAATTGCTGGTGCAATGTGTAGTCAAAAACCTGTATGGAATAGGTCCTTCAGGTTGCTGAGCATGCTTTCAAGACAAGATGCTATGGATAGATGAAACATGAATCAAAACTGTCTTTGGTGAAGATGCACTATGATCATCTTGCCATGAGGCAGGTGAAGGTTGTAACTGGGCAAGGGGTGCATTGACTGTGCTTTCTCTAAGACCCTCTCCACACATTATTTTGACTTGTGACAGCTACAAACTGAAGAAATAAAATCAACTTAAACCTAACTCTGCATGTAGCCTGTGAAGACCTCTCTTGTGTCACACAAAGTGCTTTCAGATGTCTTTCCTGAAGCAAATGATTATTGAACAGCCTTTTGTTAAAGAAAAAAAAAAAAAAAGCTGGTGACATACCCTTTGCATAGGTAAGAAGTTTCTCTTCACTTGGATTTTATGACTCCTCTTCCCATCCTCTCTGATGTTTGTGCAGCAGACGTCAGCAGTGCTGCATGCTCCCTCCTACTCTGGAAACCCACTGTGTGGAATAAGCAGAGGGAATGAGCAAAGGGAAACTTGAGGTGTAACTGGACATTTGGACTTGGGAAAAATAAAGAAGAAATGTTTGTCATGGAGCCTGCATGTTAATGACCAGCCAGCGTTGAGAAAATATCAAGTTCAACAGTCTGATCAAGTTTACAAACTCCTCTTTAAGAAACGAATTTGAAGCCTTACTTTGTTAGGAACAGTTCCAGACCAGGATTTAGGCATCATGACATTAAGTAGAAGAATTCCTTCCCTGCCCCACCCCCCCGCCAGTTCAAAAACTTGGTTACAGCACATGAATGTACAGGGCTGACTTCCGATCATTACATAATGATTTTAGGTGTCTAAGAAAAGCAGTCACAGCAAATGAAGGGGATGAGAGAAAGTCTGATCCAGCCAACTGGCAATGCTGATGAGACTGCTCTCTATATTGTCTGGATTTAGAGAGTGATCTCAGAGATGCTGTTTTGAAATGGAGATGCAGCTTCTGAAACTGCTTCTGGCAGATAAATGCCTGGCCTGTATGCTTTGGGTAAAAGCTGCTATTTTTTCATAAAACTTGTTTGAAGGAGGAGCCTTCAACAACCCTTGTTTCATAGCTGGATTACTCATGCAGGAAGTATTAAAGATGAGTATAGACCTTTTGCCTGCAATAATGCCATAAATAACTCTCATATGGGAAACCTTTTTGCATTTCTTGAGGCTGGGTCAGTGTGCACAACGTGCACAGATTCACTGGAAAACAAGCAGAAATATAGTGTGATTGAATAGTACAGTGCTCGCACCTTGAAACACTAAATTGGTCCTGGCTTCCAATTATTTACTTGTTCTGCTCATTTTGAAGGCAAGTACTACACATTCATACAACTTCATGAAAAAATATGGATGGGAAGCTATCAGATGCTGGCTTATCAATAGCTGACAAGTCCAAGATTACTTTCTCAGTGATAGGGTTGTACTTTGAGTGTTAGAGTGAAGGATAAGAGCGCTGGTTTGTCAATATATGTAACGGTAATGGGACCCCACTGATGTCTCTAGTGGCCTAAAATAAGACAGATTAAGGAACAGAGAACATAAGACATAAAATGGCCTAATTATGTCTGTTCTTCTGAGCAGGAAAAATGACAATGGAGAATTCAACAGGAGAGCAGTAGCCTGGCATGCAGCTGGGTTGCCACAGCCAAACAGACTGAAAACCATCACATCCTCAAGAGAAGTAATTTTAAGTATGTTGCAGACCTTTTTCTGTGCCCATCAGAAGGATCTGCAAAGGCATATTAGGTTTCTTTTCCATGTCCTCTTCTCTTTTCACTTTCACCTTAGAGGTGATACTGACACTTGATCATTATGATTTCCCATGACTCATGCTCAGCAACACAACGCTAAATTGATTACCAATCCATCTGCCAGGAAATACTGGTGGGTATCCTCAGGAATTTAGGTTAGGTTCAGGTAAACATCTCTCACACTGGTTCTTCTGATGACCAGAGCAATTTGGTCCTTCCTGCTTTCTGTTTCGAACAACAGAAGTCCTGTTCTCATTAAAAANAAATATAATGCTATACCAGAAGAACCATTTATGCATTAAAATATCTTCTCAATTTTCCAGAAGGCATCCAAAGCTCATTAAAAGAGGCTTTATTTTAGTGTGGTTGTGGTTTTCATTTTCTCTCTTCTTAAAACAGCTTCTGTCACAGACAAATCACTTTCTCTGGCATTTTCAAGCACATTTTTTCTAGCAGTCATGCTAATGCCATCACAGGAGGGAAGCATTTAACTATTGCTGTTTCACCTCTGTCTCAGCAGTGAGCAATTCAGTCTTGCAGTTGCCATTGATTGCAGTTTTTGCTGTAGGGAAATGCAGCCACAATAGAGCCCTTCCCTTAAATAATAAAACCATCGAAGTTACCCAATGACTAATTTCTGCACTATGCAAACCTATTCTTTTGCATGGTTGAATTGGTGGAATATGAAGAGATCTCCAAGTCAAGTAATCATGATGTACCCAAGAGGCAGTGCACAAACTTGAGGTTTTGTTGCCAGCTATGTTGAGGATCAGACAAGAACAAGGGCCAGAATTACTCAGTAATGATGTGTTTGGACCAAGATGGTTGATTTTACCTGAAATCTGCCTCCAATGTCTGGGTGCCAATCTGTGGTGGCCTTATCCACAGTGTTTGTGATGTCACAGACTTATTCAAAATGTTTTCAAATCAATGCAAAACTTCTCATTGCTTTTAGCAGGTTTTGTGTAGGACTTTGATTTGAACACACATGGGAAGCCTCAATTATAGCCTTCATCTCCCTGCCTTGAAAATGTGGTCTTGGCCACCCTGCATGAAGAAGGAATCCCAGCTGGATTTATTTATTGTTGTATTCCTTACAAGCAATGTCACTCAGTGAAATCTGGTCTAGCAAGGCACTTAAAATACATTCTTAATTTCAAGTCAGCTTATGGGCCTGTGCAAATCAGGGAGCAGTGTTTGGGTGCTTAAAATCAGGCAGGTTCTCACCCAAGTCCTTAGAATTCAGAATCAGAACAGTCATATGCACAACTTGCAATCCTCCTTGATACTACACTACTAACTAACACTGTAGTATCGGGGAATGAAGATATGACCCTTTTGTCCCTGAGGCATTTCTGTTGAAGGATTTGAAACAAAGCACTCAGTTGTCAGAGGAATGGAAGAAAGAATGGCCTTGAAGCAGGGAGGAGCTGACAGGAATGGTGTAGAGTTAGTCACCGGCAGAAATAAGCACATCAATGGAGAAGAAGTAGTTAAAGAGAACCAGCAGTCCCAGGACTAAATACTAGAACAGAAACCTCTGCTGGATTTGCTGCTATAGGTGCAGAAAGTTAGTAGGAGACTGGAACTGAATTCCCTCCTGCTGCTATAGCATGTCTGACCAATTATTTGTGGTGGCATCACACTTAGTCTGGTGGGTCTCCAGAGCTGAGAAGGTATAGCAGCATTCTCAATAGAGTCTACCTGATTACTCAGCCTTGGTGTGCTTTCTAGGCACTCTGGGGTGAGGTTTGGTAGGACACTGAAGCTGGCCTGCTTCCTTATCACTTTTTACAAGAGGTGAGCTTGGTACTCTGTTAGCTGTGTTATTAGCTGGTTCAGCAAGCTGAGCCAGTTCACAAGTGAAACAAGCATTGGGATGGGTGCGCAGGAAAGGGCACTGTGGACAGCTGTGGCAGGGGGATGAACTTTCTCTGCATCAGAAATCAGACAAGTGCAGCCACTTCTTGCAAGATTAACACTTTTCATACCTCTTCATACCCTGTAGTACTTCTGTGTTTTCAGAGCTTAATGAGCTACCCTAATTCACGTCATCCTTCCCTACGGAGGGTAGTGCGGCAGAAGGACTGAGACACTGAGGATTATGGTGCAGATGAAGGAAGGTGGTTACTGCAGCACTTGTGGTGGATCTTGAGTAGATGCTGAGTAACAAGAAATTCCTTATTTACTCTGTCTTCTTATAGACCCCATGTTCGCCTTCATGAAACCCTGGTTTCCTCTTTTCAGAGGGAAAGAACAGTCTTCTGCCTTCTAAAACTATTGCAAGGCTAAAAGTATTTATTTTCCAGAAAAAGTAGCTGGTTTCAGCTTCAGACCTATCAGACATTCTCATGGTTCTTGTTTATACACTTATTTTTTTAAAAAATGTATGGGAGATGAGAAGACTGAAGGTTAGTGGTCCAAAACAAATTTTAGTGGTTATTACTGTAGCAAATAGTTGGATTTGGTAAACATATGAACAAGACTTTTTTATTCTCAGTACTTTTTTTTCCCCCCACAGAAGAATGTGAGCCACTCTTTATTAGGTGTAAATTGTGTATTACTGCATCAAGAGAATGATGTGAATTTACATGGGATCGTGGCTTGGCTTAGTCAAGCTCTGCTCCATTTTGCTGGGCTACTTTGTGACTACAATGAGGCATCCTACTAATTTCTGCTGCAATGCTATTCTTCACATCTCCCAGGCTATGGTGTTTGTGTTTCCTAATTTTAAAGCACAGTGTCTTAATTATGGTCAGAAAAAAAGACATAAGAGAAGGGAATGTCCTGGATTCGTCTTTTCACTGCAGTTCTTACTGGTATTTATTTCAAAGTAATTATAGGAATGGAAATTACTAGGAAAAAATGGCCTTTTCCTACTAACAATCTTTGCTGCTTGTGTATATTTGAGTCAAATCTGCAGGCCTTTGTTGACACAAGTTTTATTGCAAGCCATATTTATTTTCCAACCACTACTGCAAAATAGCTGTGGAGCAATGGCTGCCTTCAAGGAGAGGGGAAGGGTAAGGAACGAGAGGGACAAGCAGTACAAAAGCCACTTTTGTCATTTACTCGCTTGTCACAGGCAGTGTTTGCTGCCGAAACTGTTAGCCTCTCCTGCCCCCTCGTGCAGGCATGTGAGCACTGTCAGCAATTCTCATTTTCAAAAATCTGTCCAGAGAAATAGCAAAATAGAATAAAGAAGCAAAAGAACTTGGAGATATAGCAGTTATGTTGAACAGTTTTATAAAGGATAGCTATGCGAAGGCAGCTATCTAGTCTTGCACTGGAGAACCTCCGAAGACATTAGCAAAGACAAGTTGTTTCTTGAAAACTTGGTTTTCCAAGCTGTAAAACACAAAAGCTTCTGAAGAGGGTAGATCTGGTGAAAGTCTGTTGACGTGGCACGTTCAGATTTGACAAAAACTACATCAAAAATTTTAATCTGAAGAATGGTATCATCTTGTATTCAGATGTCTCAGGCTAGACATGTGTTCTTCTGGTCTATATGTCTCACTACACTGAGTTTGAAAATAGTTTTGAGTGCCCTTAAATGAAAAAAATTATCAGGACAAATATCAAACAGTTCATCAGAAACAGCATGCTGATCAAAGGGTGAGAGGCACTGCAATACCTAGGCTTTGCATTCATATTTCAGCGGACGATTTTATGTCTCTGCACCAATACTGGACTGTATTTAGAGGACTATTTGTTTTGTTTTACTCAGTGCTAACTTAGATAAAATTTCACTAAGGTTAAAGGGAGTTCAGCTGAGCAGAGAACGAATAAAACTGGAATCAGGACTATGGTATTTGGCTTTTT
>VWZG01000452.1:198407-287787 GCA_013396735.1 Grallaria varia
AAAAAAAAAAAAAAAAAAAAAAAAAGGAAGAGCCACGAATGGATTCATCAGATCCAAATTTTAAATAATTCAACTTAGAATGATAGAGTTGTGGTGGTGATGTTATTCCAACTTTTTTAAGGCCTCAATTCAGTCTTGAGAAAGAGAGCCAATGCACCTTTAAAACTTTCTGCTTAATCAAGTATAGCGAATGCTCATTTAATGATTGTCTTTTTGTACCAACAAGAAGTAACAACGCTTTTAGCAAAAGAAATGGAATGAGAGAGAAATTGCCTAATCAGCCCTGCTCATGGAGTGCTTTGTGAGCGAGATTATTGAATTTTCAGTCTCTGCAGAATTTTAATGAAGCTCCGTCTTGCTGGAAAATCCAGCCCTTTGTCAATAAAGTTCAATAACTCGACCACCCATGTAATAAGATGTACTGCCTGCAATCTTTCACTTGCCAAAGCCAGAGCCCTGCTGGAGTCTCCCGGAAAGTTGGAAGTACTCATTTGTGTTGTGTATTTTCCTACAGTCTGCATGCAGTGGAATTTGTATTTACTGTAGTGAAAGTGTTTACAGTGAGGTAGAGAAAAAATTCAAATTTATCTCAGTGTGCTGGTTGCTATTCTAACAAGAATATTGCCCTGCTGAAAGGGAATACAATGAACCCGTGTTTAGGACTGCATCTGTCACACACAGAGAACAGCAAAACTCTTCATTAAGTTAGGAAATAAGTAACAAGGCACTGAGGAAATAAAAACTATAAGCAAGAAACGTGAAAGGTGTTTCAGTAAGGTTTGAGCTGAGGTGAAAAATGAATGTGCAGAGGAATTCAGAAGGCCACTAAACAGCAGAATACCCTTACACCACTGCTGATGGTTGGTATCAGAGGAAAAGTGAGACCACAGACCTCCCAAACCGGATAGATCAAATTTAAAGGGATATGCAGGGAAAAAAACCCAAACCAAAAAAAACAAGCCCCCAAAATTGAAAAGAAAGAAAGAAAAGAAAGAGAAAGAAAGGAATGGAAAGAAGAAAGGAAAGAAGAAAGGGAAAGGGAAAGGGAAAGGGAAAGGGAAAGGGAAAGGGAAAGGGATAGGAGCTAGGTTGTGATGGAAGTGAAGAGAAAAAAACCTGTAGAATATATGGCATGGAGAGCAGCCAGAAGTGTGAAGATCACCTTGTCCAGCTGCCCATAAATGTCTTTCAGACAACTGTTTAAATTAGATAAAGATAAGACCACAAAGTCAGTTGGAGAGAATAGACAGGGAAGTCATTAGAGATACCCAAAGGATGAACAGGCAGTCAAAGAATGGTAATGCAATGGATAATGTCTGCTTTATATAGACAGCAGAAGATCAGAGAGGTGGAATGAAGATTCTTATAAGCTCTGGAAGCCTCTCAATTAAAATAGCGTGTGTAGCTGGAAATGTTGCAGCCTGCTTTGGAGAGGAACTTTTATCTGCTGCTTAATGAAAAGCCTTGTGGAGGGATGCTAAAAATGCATTAAAAGTTTCACAGTAACTGGACTGAAGTAAAAAGGACTCAAAAGGACTGGTGAACGCTAGTTTTGAGTAGCTTTTAAACTGAGTAGGTGTCTGAAGTTTTTGCTCTCCTGACCTATATCACTCACCAAATTCTCTAGATAAAAGGAGGTGTGGTGAACAAAGGACTCCTTTTCCAAAACTGGTCACAGGTAGCATTATGATCCTCTGGAAATTTTATGACGTCCACTGGTAAAAAAAGGAAGGAAATGAGAAAGGGAACAGGTAAATAACTTGATAATAACTATTAAGAAACATTGCTAAAGCTGCAGGGATTTTAATCACTGAAAGAATTAGTGTGGAAATAGCAGAAAGCAGACAGAGAGAGGGACAGAGAATGGGAAAGAGTAAGGGAAAGAGAAATTGGTCTGGAAGGAAATGGAAATTATGGCACTGCTGAAGAGCATTTTAATAGAACGGAACTGTCCATCACGTTGAAAAGTAATCTAAGTAGAAAGACAGATTATTAAATACTTGCAGAAGAATTGTTTCCATGTCCAGCCAGAGCTAAACCCAGAGAGGGATAAGAAGAACATGATCTGAATTGTTAAAAGCAATGAGACTTCTTTCTTGAGTACTAGCTGGAAAATAGGTTGGAGTTGAAGATAATGTATTTTAGAAAAGGAAGTTTATAAATAAGGTGTTGAAGAGAGTAGACTTTTGAGCCCTCAGGAACAGACTGTTAAAGAAGTGTGAATGAAGCAGCTATTTTAAAGGAAAGATCTAGGTGCCTGGAAAGTGAAAAAGGGAAAGAGAAAACATCAGAGGAAGAAACTCACGGAAGTTAATGTTTGAGGCATAAGACATGTCCTAAGAGCAATGAAGAGGGAAGAAAGGATTGCCACCAAGACTAAAAATCAGAGAGGGTGTGGAGAACAATGAAGTTGCATATACCAGTGTTTGTTTGCTGGACTCAGATAATTGCCAGAGCATTTGTGGTTTATGTCTTAGAACAAATGTCTGGGAAGAGTCCAGGCTTTGTTTTACTGCGCTTACAAATCAACAGAGATTAACTGATTATTGATGAACACAAGGTAAGGACCTCTTCCTCTGTACTTGCCAAGTGAGACTCTCACAAAGATTGGTGTAGGTTAGCCAAACCTTTTAAAAGTAATTTATTTTCCGTCTCATAAGTTGTTCAGACAAGATAAAAGGTGCTGTTGAATGATACATCTGAGGTCAATCACGAGACATGTTGCTTCATGCAGGGGCTAGTGGGTAAAATTCTGGCTTTTGTGTGGGAAGGAGTCTGAAAAGTCTATCTTAATGGTCCCTTTTAGTTTTACACTTCATTAACACAAAGCATTACATCTCATCTTCTTCATATGGAGACAGCATTCTTTATAGAACGGTGTGTCCTTTATGTTCAGAGAATGTAGTATTTTCTTACAAGAAAGGACTCTTACTGCATCCCTTGCTGTGTGAATCCGTAATGAAAAGGTACTACATTGAGCAGGTGCATGATTAAACTCTAAGTGGGACAAAGTGATGGCACCTGAGCAAAATGTTTTAAGGAAGGATGTATGCTGGTGCCCAGACCTCCTTGCTGACCCACCGGATTCATTCTCGTATGCCCAGCAATCCCATAGCACAAGGAGCAGCAATAAGGGGCCAGCTAAGCAAACGTGGAAGCCACTAACATGTTAAATGCTTGGGTTTCTATGAAGCAGCAATTCCTGCTATGGAATGCCAACACTTCCAAGACTGGGATTCAGTTGCAGCCTTGCAGGTCATTGTGGCTAATTATGTATCTGAAATGATATCTTCTTTCCTGAAAAGGTGCAAATAAGCTGTGAATATCTGGATACCTCACTGAGTTAAAATTGCAGGAGATAACAAGATTTAATTACACTAAATATAAGTTACTGCAACCTTGTTAACAGGCTACATGAAAGGTAAGAAATATGACTTTTATTCCTAGCTTTGCTACAGCATTTCCTTCATTATGAGCAATTGTTAAATTTAACCTTGCTGTCTAGTATTGTGCTTAAGGTACTGTGCACAAAGTGAGTCACTGCTGTATTGGTTAAATGGTTGTTCTTTCTTCTCTTGTATTTATCATTTTGTGTCTGTAAGATGTGGCTTATGTCCTCAGTATAAGATACTCAACGAGCACAAAGTAATGCAGTAAAAAATTATGCTGATGAGTATGTAAAAGTCAATCCTGCTCCAAAAATATACGTATGTGATAATATATACCTAACTAAAACTATAAACTAAAAAAATATATCAGTATGAAACTGTTACACGCCAGGACAGTGTAGCAAATATAATTTCATCAAAGAAGTATCACTAGTGGAAAAATTAACACTGCAAATAAGAGCCCAGGAATATCCTTGACCTTATGAACTGATTTTTCTTTTCCTTGGGTTCATTTTGCTTTGGCTCTAAAATCAAATTTTTTGGTTTAATGCAGCTTAAATTTTTTAAACGATTTAATAAAATGCTGATAATAATGTTACTCTCCTTAGTTGTTGCCATTTTAATTCTCATTATGTACCATGAAAGGCTATTTTGTCTTTTTATGGAAATAATACTAAGTGATACTTCTATCCATCTGCTCTTAGGATATCTGCATGGTGTCCCTAAAAGGAGACATTTCAATATCCTAGCTAGTGGTCTCTGTCTGCATGCAGCACAAAACCCGAATGAGTCAGGGAGGCTGAAAGCAAGCTCCTTGTTTTTGAAGTTGGTAGGAGTAGTTTCAAGCACCAGCTTAAGTGCTTGGATTATCTAGTAACTGCTGGCATACATTATCACAGGTATTTCACATCTTTCGTTTTCTTCACTTCTGTGAGTATCAGAGATTTCAGAGTATACAAAGTGATGTGAGCTCTATTATGCTGATAAAAGTCCAAACTGCCAACCTTGTTCTTTCTCTCTGAATGCCTGTCCCCACCTTCACCAGGTTATGTAAGGATATTTGCTTTCAAGACACAAAATAAAAGAGTGCTTAAGAAGTTAGATACTATGACAATGACAAAAATCCTGCTTGTGAATCCCTTCCTTTAAATTTTTTTCTGGGTTCTCTTTTATAGTAAGTTTATGTATATCTCCAGTGTTGTTTAATGTCTGTCTGTGTGTTTACCCTTCTTGAAGGAAGTGTGGGAGTATTAGTTGTCTTGTGAAAGAGGATGGCTAGGGAACTCAGGGTAGAATTCTGGGATTTATTTTTTTTTTTATTCTTATATCCTATCCTTTCTTGATTAATCCTGTGCAAAAGCTAGAGGAGACTCTTTTATTTGCTTGGCCTGACTTCCTCATCCTAAAAGGCACTTTGATTTGCATGGAAGGAATTGCATTGGAAAGATTACACAGAAAGGGGCTTATATGAGGGAAAGCTGATTGAGAAAGCTTATTTTAAAAAGTCTGGTCCTTTTAGTTTTGTATTATACATAAAATTAGTTCCTTACCCTTTATACTTCTGTGATTTTTGGTATGAAAAAGAAGTTAAAAAGTAGCATTTTTAATCTCAAACACATTTCTCCCAAGAATCTGAAGCTTTAAAGATGAGGACCGATCCAAGGAAGAGTTAGGTGTCTCTGGTCCTGTTGAAAGCTGGAGAATGGTTAGCAAACCTGACTTCATTCCTTCTTGCCTCCTGGGTGTTAGCAAAGGCAGCAATGGGAGGAGTGCATAGAGCAGTTGCTCTCGGCCAGATTGTTGTTGCTTTACAAGGGAGGTCTTGATGGGAGGGTCCTGGACAGTCCCCAGGGGAGTAACATATATTAGTAGAAGTAGATAGACCCAATTTTTAGAAAAAGCAATGATAGCTACTAATTGTGAAATTAGATAAATCACCCTCAGCTGGAAGCATTAAAGATCATTTGTGATTTAGCAGTTTTGGAAAGACAATCTTATCCTCTTCATTAATCATTAAAAATCCTGTATTGGATAGCTTCTTTGTCTGCAAAAATTGGAAGATGCAGAAATTTTCCTGTTTTCCCTCCTTCATGTGTTTATTGTTGTACTTTTTATGTGTAACACCAAAGGCATAGCTTGTCCTTTTACTAATTCTTTTTCCAAAGTCCCTTACTTGTGATGCTGTTACAGAATGACATTCCTGCCTCCTCCAACCTTTCATTGTATAAATAGCAAAGAGAAAAGGAATAGGAAGCATTCTGTGTCACTGCTTTGCAGAGCACTGAAGCTCAGATCTTGTCCTGTGTCTAGCAGCAAGTCTTGCTGCTAAGGAAAAGTCGTCTTCTGCAGAAGACATTTTTGCTGCCTCAGTGGGGCAGTGGCCTACCTCCAAATTCATACAGTTGTTGAAGGACCCTGTTCCAGACTGTCCCTAGCTGGGTAAAGTATATTTTACTCTGAGTAATGTATGTAACATATATTACCCATTGATACGTTTTCTGCCCCTCTGGGAAAATGTGAAACTCATATTTGTCCCATTAACATGAATTTCTGCTTAGCAATGGATAAAATTCAATGGCACGTTAAAAACATCAGTTCATGACCGTGAAATGTAAAGAAAATAAATTACCTACTAGATATGAAAAATTAAAAGAGGATATGAATTTCATAATTACCTGAGACTTAATCTGAGTTTTAAGTCTTCTCTGTTAAGTTCATTTGGCAGAGAAAAATAGGTAATTGTTACAACTTGTGAGAATAGGGGTCAATTTCTTTCCAAAACTTAACTTCTATCTTGAGCTCCATGTTTTCTTGGGTAACCTTTTTGTCAGTGGTGATAAATATACTCCCAAAGATTTCCTAAGACTTCTAACTTTGATGAGCAGTTCAATCAAGATACTCAGTTATGACATGACTTCTAATGAATTAGAGCATTTTTTTCCACATACAATTGGGATGTGTCTCTTCCTATAAACTGGTTAGAGAAAATAGCAATTTCTGAATTGTCATGACAATTTCATCTAAGTCTGTAAGCTGTTATAGCCTCCAATTTGAGAACAATTTAATTACGTGAACATTGCAGTGGTAATAAGGAAGACCGCCTATTGCTAGCTCACAGCAGAGATTATACATGATAGGTAATGAGACAAAGCTGGCAGACAGAAGTAAGCTTGGTCCTGGCAATTTCCCAGTCTGAATTTGCTGGATTTGGAGAAGTGTGGGCATGTAACTGTTTTCATGGCCCTGTGGGTGCATATAGATGGGTGCCGTTCTGGGAGGTGCCAAATGATGCCATGAAGACCATGGATGTACAGTATGTATTGTACCTCTTTGAGGCAAGACCCAATGGACACAACCCCTTAAATTAGTGTTTTCATAGAGGGATGTTTCACTTAGCCATTATATCTGTATATACAGTCTCAAAGAAGTGATTCAGTGTTAAATAATGACTCAAAAGAAGCACCCACAGAGGGCAATGGAATTGTATGGGCTTTCACAAAATCACATTTGGGTCATCATGTGCCTTTCTGGCTTATTTTGGATGTTTCTTATACAGGGCCTTCAACTACTGTGAGAAATAAATGACTCAATATTCATACCCTCTTCCAAGTGGGCAGAATTTTTTACTACTTTCTGCCCCAGCAATAGATGAATAAAGGTATTGCTGGGAAGATGAAGGGATGGTGAACCCAGACAACATGTTGCCCTCTAATTTCTGGTTCTATGCCAGGATACAGCCAGTTGAATGTGTATTTCATAGCTGTATTTTCAATGGTTGTGTCTCAAAGTGGCTCTTTTTGACTTTGGTGTTATCCAATATCCTTTGAGCTTTGAACTCCTGGAATATGATGTTGCCAGCCCCTTCATAACATAACAGCTGTGCTCCAATGTCTGCTGGCCTCTTGTTCAATTTCTGTGTCAGTAGATAGCTCTACTTTGGTAGTGTGTGTTTGACCCAAGTAGAATTGGGTCTGACAGCCCTTATTTCATTCTGTTGTTGCCTGTTGCACTGTGGAATGTATATGGGTAATGAGACTATGTGGCTAGCATGCCATTGCACCACTAGTTTCCATTTTTGTTCTGCCTGATGTTAGCTCGTCATCAGTTGTTTTGGAGAAAACTATGTGGAATGAAAGAAAACTTTCTATTTGCGATGTGCTATTCTTGTTCAGAATCCATCTGTGGGCTGTGCCTGTCACACTAGCATATGTGCTAAATGGGAGATAATTCACTTTTTTCATATCTTCACAGTCTCCATTTTCTTTTCTCTTTTTCTCTCTTTTCCCCCTTGATGTTTGGATGATTCACAGATTAGGTATGTTGTAAATCAGCTACAAATTCACTGTGCCCTGGGGACCACCGTCTAAGAAGGGTAATTTGAGGCCCTGGCACTCTGACTTAGCAGAAGCAGGTGGATACGGCTGCTGTCCACAGAAATGGTAAGCATCTTGAGAAACAGCACACAAAGGCAAGCAAGAAGACAATACAGCATATTATTTCTGCAAATGCCTGGACTCGGCAGAACAGTGGTGGTGAAAGTGTGCAGTGTGCTGATTGAATCTGCCTGAGTGTGGGCAATTGCACCTATTGTTCATTCAGTCATAATGATGAAAACTGGTCCATTTTTTTCCTTCCTCCATTTCTTTCTCTCCCTTTGCAATGTGTGACTTTTTCTGTACCTTCTTCTTTGTGACCTCTTTGCAAATGGTCTTTGCCAAATGAAAATGCCACCTATAATGGTTATACTCAGAAATAACGTTGCAGGCTGTAATAGCATACCATACAGAAGTAAGCCATTATTTTTGAAAATGTGTATTCTGTACAAGACTAGGTAATACGTCAAAGGTCGAATATGGAACCCTTCTATGTTATCTCCATAATGGTGAAGCAACAATGTGTTGCCTCTGCTTATCAAATTTCCTATATGTCTTGAATAGTAATCTTTTGATACTTTTTTGGTAAAAATGCTTCCTCTTCCTGTCTATGTTAAACAAAAGTGTCCAGAACCATAAAATGATTGCATATGTGTTGCAGTTGCTGGGGAGGAATTTGTTTTTGTCTTCCACCATGCTTCTAGATTTTAAGTTCCTCTCAGTGCTCCCTTACTGACTTGCATGATCTCAGAATTTTAAAGATGTATCATTAAGGTTTGATTAAATAGTTTCTGGTCAGCCAGAACCTCCAACAGAGACCTTCAGCTTCATTGTTCAAGTCTTCTTGCCTCAGAAAGCTTATCTTCATAACTTACCTTATCAAAGATTTCAGTAGCCTGAACTGTGTAAAACACCTAAAACGCATTTGTAAAATATGTCAGACAAACACCATCCAAACTGAGCTTTTGTAAGTACAGTTTACATGAACTATGTCTCTGGGAACTCCCTTCCCACCAGGCCAGTTTGTCAGCCAATCTTCCTAATTTATGTGTTGTTTACAGCGTTATTTGCTCTGGTGGGAGTTTTCAAACACTTTTCAAAATTTCTGATGGGGTTATGGTCCCTTTTGTCTCTTAATTGATACCTGTCAGGGCTGGCTTAAGACCCAAGTGAAGCAGATAACTGTATTGGGGAACTAATATAGACCCATTGCCTCACTTTTCTGTGTCAGAGCTCTGCAAAGCCAAATTCTTGCTGTTGATGCCGCTAGAGAATGGCTGTGATCTGTGGCATAGCAGGTATGAATGCCTGTGAAGAATGCAGTCTCTTCAGGGAGCCAAAATTACCCTTCCTCATCACTTCATTACTTGTCAGGAGCAGAAAGTGTGCTCCTTGAGCAGCAGAATTAAGCCTCTTACCTGTTTCTCTTACCTGCCCATATATGCCCAGGCCTATCCCTTCTCTGTGAGACAAAGAGCTCAGTGTCAGCCGTGCTGCCTGACACCACGAGGCCATCACCACGATACTCTGCAGTTCTGTGAACGACTCGCTTTTTGACTTCAGGCAAGTCACGTTCTGCGTGCCCCTGCTTCCCACAAAGAAAATGGGAAACATCTTTCCTTTTTGAGAAGGTAGTGAAGGCTGGTTAATATTTGATTAATGTTTTCAGAAACAGTGCTAATTACAATCTCCATTCACCCCTTCTTCCTGTGACAGTGCCATGAAGTGTAATCAATTATAGTCAATCACCTAGAACTAAATAAAGAAGCCTATAAAAGTAAACTGTAACTATAGGTGGATACCAGAGGCTAAAAACTCAAGGAAGAGGTGAAAGTGAGCTAGTTTTGATAAGTATTTTTTGGTGATGCTAACAGAAAATCATGCAGTACATAAATGTAAATGGGAAATG
Organism: Grallaria varia; assembly: GCA_013396735.1. Classification (NCBI taxonomy): domain Eukaryota; kingdom Metazoa; phylum Chordata; class Aves; order Passeriformes; family Formicariidae; genus Grallaria; species Grallaria varia. The sequence goes on from VWZG01000452.1 coordinate 208,079, forward strand.
TAAAGGTGAAAATATAAATTTCCCTAGGGATATCCCTAGTAAAACCAAATCAGGAAAACAGTCCATGAATGTCTATTTCCTGTAGTCCTAAGATGACAGTATGAGAAGGATGATATGGGAGTAGACTCTTAGTCCCAGACTGCCAGCATCAGGGCTGCTTCTGGAGGTGTGCAAAGCACCCTGTTAGTCAGGGTCTTACACCATATTTTTAACTTCAAGATGAATCTTTCCCCTGAATGATGATGTATTTTTCATTTTGGTAAAAACCATCTGAACACATGCAAATAAGTCTTAATTTAAGGTCTCACAAAAGGAATCTCAATTATTTTAAACTTTTTTTGCTGTATATGCACATATGCATGTGTGAATGCAAACACTCTGTCCCTGAAATGAATTTTGTGTCAATGGCATGTGTGTGGGAACTCAGCAGATATTTGCTTATACAATGAAGTGGGTGACAAGAAAGTACTTATGATTTGATGACAAGAATGTGAAAACCATTTGTCAACTGCTCAGTAAGGTGATTGCTGAAGATACTTAACAATTTGCTTTGATGGTGGTGTGCATTTTCTAATTTATTGGATGCTTGCTTCCTTCATAAAGTAATTTATGTATCATTAATCTTACTTGAAGGCTGGTATCTTCAAGTTAATTTAGTGATTATTTTCTTAGATAATCTACCTGCTAGGTAATCTTGATGTGATCAATATAGAGAAGTAATCTAGCTATCAATGATTTATGGATGTACACATACAATATACACCCCATCACGCTTAACCTCTCCACTCAAAGGCATTCAAATTTGTTTTGGGGAGTGAAATATTTTATTCACATCTTTTGGCATTCCAGGTTGATAGCAGCTAAGATTTAAAATGGCAAAGAGAATACATTGATTGATTTCTACACTCATCTACCTAAACATTTCTAAAATATCGGAAATTAGCACAGATTCTTCAATAACCTCCACGCAGCCAAAGCCATGAGTCAGCCTGCTCTGCAAGGTCTGGGCCATAATCAGTGCTGGGAGGACAGATTGATTCTTGATTCAAGAAAGTGATTAAGCATATGCTTAACTTCAAGCACATTTTATGCCTGTGGTAATCAGCTGCCACAAAACCTATGTGCCTTTATAGCAAGCAGAGCACTGGAGCCCTAAGAGGACAGTCCAGAGCCTGTCCCACTCACCTGGAAATCACATGAGGTTGCTACAAGAGAGACTGAAATGGTGTAAGGAAGTGGGCTGAGTAGGGAGAGGTGGTGTCTATTTGCTTGGCAGATAACTGTGTCCATGTGTGCTCCTGCAGCACATGGATGCCCTGGAGGTTCCTTTGAGACCTGTAGGTGTGACTATCCAGAGAACTTGCCCTTAATCACAGCCTTGATTCCACTGTTTCAAACACTACAGGACCAGATATTATGGCCTAAGGATGCAGCAAAGATGAGATTCAGTGCTTTCCTGAAGGCAGAAGCTATTGAATCAGACCCTGTTCAGTGACCCTCAGTCAGCTTTAGGGGTTAGTATTCTTTCCTTCCAGCTCTGTTGCACTTTTAACCTGATATTCCTGTCACTGTTATAAAAGAGGGAGACAGGATCTATTTGCTTTTGGTGGAAAATGTAGCTTAATGAGAAAATAAAGTGGTTTGGAGAAAGTATGGTTCTGCTTTGTGTCTTCTCCCCAGCTGCCAGGTTTTGAAAAAAGCTGGGTAAATATATATCTGATAAAGCCCATTTCCACTGCCTTCTGTGAATTTGCTTGTTCAAACTGGAGCTGGAAATAAAATTAGTAATACTTTTCAGTGGCAGATATTTCTATAATATTTTTAAACCAAAGAGATGTTTTGGTTGAAAGTCAGTTCTCAGCAGATGTTCTGGATGATAAGACAGATTAATCAATGGTGTAATGCTACTGAAATTAGAAGGCCAATACTTGTTCTCTGTTAGTCTCATTTATACCATGTAAATGATAGTGGAACATGCTCTGCTTTATTGTTCCATGGAAGAGTATAGTCAAAAGTTTGGGAAAATAGCTGAACTTTGGATTGTCCATCTGAAGTTATTTTTGAACTTCTAAGGCTTAGTTATCACTGAAACTAATGCGTTCCAGAAAAAGCTGCTGCACTTTGTGACCTTCTAATGACTAACTATTCTGCTCTATTCCATTTTTTATTTCACACCTCTCACCTTTGTATTTGGACGCCATTGAGATGAACGTCTTGAAAAGTGATTGAATTCAAAGAACTCCAACTTTTCCCCTAACGTTAGTTTTATAGAAACCTATTTTTTGCTCCAGCTAGCTGGCCTCTTGGAGATTGCTTTCTGACAGTAACCTGGGAATGCTGCAGCCTATTATCCTACAGGATCAAAGGACATGTTTTTTTGCAGTGGAGCCTTTTCTAATCTTATATCAACCAAAGTAGCAGAGAATCTGCACACAGAAAGCTGAAACTATTTGGGCTTTATGATGTAAAGATTTATTTCATTATTTTTTTCACATTAGACGATGTAGCTTGAAAGATGGCTTGGGTCATTTCACAAGACATAAAGGAATAAAAATGTGTACATCACTTTGAGATATATAGAAAACATAGAATCATAGAATAATCTAGGTTGGAAAGGACCTTTATGATCATAGAGACCAACCATTAACCTAGGACTGCCAAATCCACCACTAAACTATGTCCCTGAGCACCACATCTACACATCTTTTAAATACCTCCAGGGATGGTGACTCAATCACTTCCCTGCACATCCTGTTCCAATGCTTGACAATGCATGAAGAAATTTTTTCTAATAACCAATCTAAACCTCCCCTGGCACAACGTGAGGTCATTCACTCTTGTGCTATTGTTTGTTACTTGGGAAAAGAGACTGAAACCCACCTCGTGATAGCTGTAGACCTCTTCCAGGTCTTGTCTAATCACACCTCGCAGTGCATTGGATGGAGGGTGAACAGTGCTGGGATCTGAAACACAGATGTTCCCTTACCTATCTGCTCTTTAGTGTCTAATGCAAGACATTCTTGGAATACAGCAAGCACAGAGATCCCTGTACCAAGGCAAATGTTTTACCTTACACACTTTTATTCAGTGACTTAGTCATAAGAGCTGTCACTCCAGAGATGGGAGACAAAGATTAATTTTCTCTCTGCCTGAGAAGGTTTGAAGTTTCATCTCCTACACTAATGGTCTGACTATTAGTCAATCAAATATCATGGAGTGAATAATCTCTTTTTTTGCCTTTAAGTTGTACCAGTCCATATAATAAAAATAAGTGACTGGGAAGATCTGGATGGGGAAAAGACAAGAACATTACTGATTCAGAATTACAAAGCTACAGGGGAAAGGGGAAAAACATTTTGCTTCAGTTAACCTTATGTGTATATTCACTGAAATTATATAGGCACTGGAACTCAGGTCTCCCCTTTGCCAGATGGGTGGCACAACCATCTGTGTTTCTGTGGATTTTATAAGACAAAAAAGGTCCTAAAATGTTGATGTTGCACAATGCTTGATTACGGTTGCAAGGGCCAACTATCTGTGAGAATCTAGCACTGACATTTTGCAATAATGGGGTGTTTTATAGTTAGTAATTGTGGTAATTATCTATTATAATTTGCATTTTGATATACTTCATTCTCTTAGGCGAGTAATGATAGCTTAGGATTTACTTATCACAAGGGCATCTCCTTCTTGCCTTTAATTTTAGTCTGTTCTACTACACCTGTCTCTCATCTACTCTGTTCATCTCAGTCACAATAAGATTGGAATGTATTTCATGGAATCATAGAGTTTGGAAGGGACATTAAAAATCCTCAACAGTTCAAATCCCCCTGCTGCTATACCAGGTTGCTCAGAGCTCCATCCAGCCTGGCTTTAAACACCTCCAGGGATGGGGCATCCACCTCTCCTCTGGGCAACCAGTTCCAGTGCCTCACCACCATCACAGTAAATATTTTTAACCTAACATCTAATCTAAACCTATGCTCTTTTAGTTTGAATCTGTTCCTCCTTGCTCTGTTGCTACATGCTCTTGTAAAAAGGCCCACTCCACCCTTCTGTAAGCTCCCTTCAGGTACTGGAAGGTATGTGTCTCCTATACTTTTCCATTGCTAAACTTTATCTCCTCCATGTTATTTAGTTCTCTGAGCTGTTTCAGTTTGCGCACTGTTCTCTAAACCTTCTTGGAAGCTAGCTTTTTACCCCGATTGTTGCTCTTAAAAATATAAACAAAACTATATTGTAGCTCTACTCATTTTAAGCAATATATCTTTCCTCTTGAGATTCTTATTTTTATGAACCTTTTTAGACTATAAAGTGAAATATAAATATTTCTAGAACACAAAGTGAAAAAGTTACCCTAAACTAGAAGCTGCTAATAATGTGGAACCGGAGTTTTGAACTTGTTCACTTGCAACTAGGCCAAATCTGTGGCTGAAAAAATAGTGCTGAAAAATTTTCTGATGACAGGCCATGTCATTAAACTTCCTGATTACTTCATTTTCTTATCAGTGTGGCAGTCCTACAAAGACAGTGTTTTGATTCTCTCCTGTTTGATTTGTGCTTGACTTACTAGTGCTGATGGATGCACAATTTATGAAACTTTTTTAGTTTTAAGACAGGCATTCATCCCTCAAAATAGCCGAATAATTCCAGCTCTCAAAAATATATTGAATTTTGCCATGTTCTTGGTTCTTAGTGAATGCCAGTAGAATAATTTGCCTCTGGCATTACTTTACAGTGATGAAAGTCAGATTCTTGAGATGTGAAGGTTGCAACTTGAAAGTTGCAACTCTGGAGCAATGTCTGCAGCTCTTGGAGTACAGCACAAAAGAAGACAGCAACAACAGTCTTATTGTTCCCTTCCCTTTATGTTCCTTTTCTAAAGCAGAATATACATAGGAAATTTTTTTTTTGTCAGTGGTGTCCATAGCAGCTGATGAAGTATAAAATTATGAAGCTAAACCCCTTTGCTGAAATGATGTCCAAGACTAATTCATCTGTCACACAGCATCCTACATATACATAAACGCAAAAGCTGTTTGTGGGAGATTCCCCCATGGGCAGGATCACAAGTGATTGGTATATAAGGAAAATTCTGGCATACTGAAGTTAGGAAATACAATCTCTGCATAGAAGCTATTGCTGGGAGGCATGTCTCACTCAAACCTACTAGGCTATATATTGTTGAATCTGGAGGGGAACAGGAGTATGATTATGAAAACGAAGCTAGATACCTAGGAATAAACAAGCAGCGATTTTCCTGGGATATGACATTGTAAGTGCAGAGTGCACAGTGCCAGTCAGGTGGAAGGTTGTGGTAGCTGTTAAAAATCAACAGGGTTTAATCAGTCAAGCAGCAAATTTTTGGGGAACGTGATTTTCTTTTCAAACTAGGTTGGATAGCAGGTTCCTCTGTAATGTATTCCACAGCATTGCCAGCCTCCAGCCATTAGTGCCGGGCTGATGGATTTACCCTGCATTACCGTGGTGAGCCTGAGGTTCAGATTCCAGCCTTCTATATTTGTTATGAATAATACTTAAAGATTTTGGAGTTTGGGAAAATTTGGAGCTGCCTCACACTGGATGAGGGGTCACTGGTAATGTAAGATACTGTATGAGTCCAAGCTATAGTGTGTTTCCTTAGAGGACAAGGAGTGGAAGGAATGAAAAAGTTCTTGGAGTGCTGCTGAATCACTGGGATCTTCCTCCACCCCTCTGTCTCTGGGAGTTGTTAACGAACAATAATGGTATGGGCATCACATTGCTGGTATAGATGCAACAACCTGTCTCTTCAACAATACTGGGAGCAGTGTGCTGCCACTAGCACAGATGAATTTCCACTCTACATTAGATTCCCATAAAATACTAACCACTGTTGCAGTCCCAGTCTTTGATTTCAAGATGCTCAGTGATCTGAGCCTGGTACCCAAAAAGTCACCTAAAAGTTCAGAATGAGGGTAGTCCAAGGCTTCTTTTCTCTGCTAGAGATAAATTATCTACAGCAAGAGGGGAAACTTGGGTGTGCTGGAAGAAAACTTGCTCAGTCAAACTATGGTCATGATGGACCTCAAAACCATCTCAAACATCACTACAATTCACAATGATATGCCACTTAACCACCTTTGGTAGGCAGCTGAAATACAGAAAACATTCAGTAAGTAACTGAACAATAAACCAACATGAAAACCTCATCTTCTCTGAGCAGTAAAGCAAGAAGCAGAGAATCTTCCGTGACAAGTATCAGTCATGTGCAAGTACCACTAAGGTGCTTCTCAAGTGCGTAGCGAAGCTATGGTAGAAGAGGATGTTTAAGAATCTGAGCAATATTTTGTCTTGTGTTTCCCATCTATTTCCCTTTTCAGTTTTTAGAATTAAATTTAAGATATGTTCTGATTGAAAAGTTTTTGAGCAAGGCTATTTAGTCACTTCCCTAAAATATTCTTTTCTATGAGAAGTCACTCTAGTTTTATTCCATCTCCAGTACCATCTGGACTATTGACTATACTAGTAGCTGGTCTTTGCAGCAAGTAACACAATAAGCAGTTCATGACTCCCAGTTCAGAAAATTCTGTTTTCTAAGTGGGGGGAAAAAAAAAAAGGCACCTGAAGTCCCACTGACATTCAGAAGGCTCTAAGTCTGACTTATTAAAAGCAGACAAGGCAGGTATGTCTTTTCATTTCTGTGATGAAATGAAATTAGCTATTTTTATTTGAGCTCAGAAATCTCAACTGGATTAAACAAAGGTCTTTAATCAGATTTTCATAGTTCATATCCTCATTTGTGAAGGACCTATACAGATTTGCAACTGAACTACTAAGAATCTTCTCCATTAAGACCGAGTGGAAATGTGTATGTATGAAAATAGCAGAAGAAACAATGCAATTAAAAGAATAGCATTAATTGTGTGAGACACTGGATTACTAAATTAATTACTGGCTTGGAGCAACTCAAATGTGTGTGTGTGAAGGAAGGGACAAGTCAAATTTCACAAAGGTGAAGTAGTATCCTGCCCCACACCCCACCCCTTGGAGCTTCCTTGGACATCCCTGGAGAACCTGCCTCTCTGCCACTGGCGCACCAGAAGCACTGCCCACACCACCCCCCCTGGAGCCCCTGAGCCAGTCTCAGAATGCCCAGCACACTGGAAGTCCCACCTAGGAGGGGTGGCCGCAGGGAGCCCGAGCAGATAAAACGAACGCTACGTGTGACAACACATTGTGTGGTCCTGGCCCTACCCTTTCCTGGAGTATGTGGTAGGTGGATCTATGCTGGATCTAGGGTGGTGGCTATAATTCTTTTCTCTCTTTACTTCTTCTCCTAATCTCCTTTCTTGATATTTGGGTAATTTAAGTCTGGATGGGTTGGATTTTGCTAAGTTTTATGGGTTAGCACGTGCTAAGTAAGTGCTTTGTGGAATGCTTTATTTTGGTTGAATGTTGCCCTTTAAACTTTTGCTGAGGTCTCCCATGCACTCTCTCAAGGTATATAAAGAACTGAAGGCCCTTTTAATATATCTGCTGGATGGATTTTTGGGGTCTTGTGCATTTTTTACAGTAAAATCTTGTTTGATGACCTCATAGCTCAAATCTGGGGTCTTACAAATTATTATCCAAGAAAGCAAATATTTTAAAATCTGTAAAGTGTTTGTTTACATCAAGATGAGAAACCTGTTGCTCTGATAAGGCCACAGCAGAGATGACTTCTCAGCAGAAGGCTTGTGCTCTGATAGCAGAAGAAAGGCAACAAGCTACAGCACACTGTATGTCATTTCTTTATGTACCTGTTATGCCGACAGAAACTTAGACTCGTGGAGGATGAAGCAAAAACATATCTTGAGGTAAAAGATCATGATACCTGGTGTTGCTCCAGCTGAGTTTGAAATGGCCCTAGGTCGTGATGCTTCTATACTTAATTGTTGGGGAAAACAATCAGTGTTTAATAATCTGTCTTAATCAGGAATTTTCCCTCCTTGCTAGTTTATAGATCTCTGAAGTTACTTATGGTGTCCACACCATCATCGGTAAGATTTTCATTTAGGGAAAAAGCCTCATAGAAACCCTTAGCCTGCAGAATAGTAAAATCAGGCTCAGATCAAAATTATTTCTCGTAGATAAACATCTCCCAGTTTTGTGTGGGTATGAAATGTGGACCAGAATTTTGTAGATCAAATAATTGTTTTGCTAAAAGTTCTTTAGTCTTGTTTGCTCTCTTTGTCTCCATGGATGGGACTGCCTGCATGGTCGCCACACTGAGTGGGTGACCTGTGAGGAAAATGTTTCTTGGGCATTTGGTGGAAAAAGTGTTCTATTTGACCTTCCAAAAGTGAGGAGATGACTCCATCTGCAAGACTGGATGCTCATGTTCACCAGTCATTACTTCAAGGGAAAAGTGGCCATTCAACTGAGTGTCTTTTAGTGTTGTTAATGGCGTTAAGTGCTGGTGCAAAGGAGTATGACAGTAATGGCTAACCCATCTGAAACTCACCCATTGTTGTGAGGATCTGGCAAAAGGCAGCCTCATACCCTACTGCCTGATGTTTGTTCCCTTAAAGCTCCATTTCTGCGCTACTTTCTGACTTCGTGTATTTTTGTCCCATCAGGTAATGTCGTGACTATGACAACCTTGTTTCACCACTCACCCCTGACCAGTTTATCTCAGAAATACTCTTTGCTTCCCCTTTAAACATTTATAAACTCTAGCTAGTATCTACAAAAGCCCTTATACCACAGAGTTTGGGTAGTGATGTTATTATGCCCATCAGCTCCAAGACCAAGAATCAGGTACTGGGAATGATTCTCTTCATAATTCAAATGTTCTGAAGAAAAAGCTGATTAAAACATTTTGTTCTGGTTTTGCTCATTACCCCAAACATATGTACTGTCATGTAGAAGTAAATGATGTAATTATTGTAATGTGTAATGTATATTATATATCACAAAACATATTTTAACTTTATGCTGTGGGCCTAAATTGAATCATTTCAATAGAACTTTCAATTGCCCTTTTTATTGTCTTTTGACTATTGTATCTTGCGCTGGACTCATTGCTGCTGGAAATGATGCAAGCTGCATAAATGTATAAATGAACCCTCTAAATAAACTTGGTATGTTTATTTTTATACACCTATTTGCAGCTCAGCAATTGGCACTAAACTCTGCACCCTGCACCCTCCTTCTCTGGTTTGGCGACACAGATGTAACTGTCTAAGAGACAGTGCTGGTCAAGCTGGCACTATGTAACAAGCCCCTGGAGAAAGGTTTTCTGAATCGGGATTTTAGATGCAAGTGTATAAAATCTTCCCAAACTCTCTGCTGCGGTACTGGTGTCTTGGCAACCATTTCTATGTGGCAAATTTGCTTACAGCCTAGCTACTTAAAATGGTGTATTGGGTAAATGCTGTTGGTTGCTATCAATATGTTTGCATGGGTATGTAAAATGTAGACAGCTGTATATTATAAAGGCCCTGTTATGAGCTGGTTGGCACTGATTGCTCTTTTGCAGAAGTGCATGTTCTGCTGTACAAAACTGAAGGAGAAACTGGATATAGGAAAAAGGAGACCTGCTAGACTTCTCAGCTCCAATGATTACTGTACAATGTACCCAAATCGAAATACCTCAGGTCGGGAAGAAGGGATTGTGTTTGTATGTTCAAGTATCTGCAGTGTGGACTTCCGTACCTGAGTGAGTTATATAAACTTTTATAAACATGGCAATCTGATCTAAATGTGTCGCTTAGAATTTAGTATTAAACTGAAAGCTGTTGGCAAACTGTTTGATCAGATCAGTCACAGTGTAAACTCCCATGACTGTATATTGACTAGATTTCTGGTAATCACATAGTGGTTCCAGACAATAAACAGAGATGTCAACATGTGTTCAGCTGAACCTAAGTCCCTTTGCTTCTTAACAAATGTATGTTGCATATGCCAGATCATTGTATCCAGTGCTGCACAGATCCTTCAAAATTTTCTGGAAGGTTGATGGTTATATTTGTCAGAGGATTTTGAAGAAATTTACAGGCATGTGCTATGGCTAATGCCATATGACTGAGAGTAGGGACTAATATTCCCAAGAAGTTAACATTGTCACTATTTACATTGGCACAGTTGTTGGAAATGCGTGCATAAATAGAAAGCAAAAGATTTAAAACAGCCCAGATTGCTGTGTGGAAGTCAGACATGCATCGACAGAAACTGAGCCCTGTGGCTGTCACATAGGCTGTGCTTGACATCTGTATTGAGACCTTGTATGGGGAGGGCAAGGCTAAAAATTGCTAGGGCCAAGTTCAGTACAGGCTCCTTCAGACAATTCTTTCCAAAGTTTCTTTTATGTTTTGTGGTCTTGAAAGCAGATGTGCAGTTTGTTGGAGCCTGATAGGTGCCCAAGGCAGTAGATACATCTTGCAGTTGGTCTTTCTTGCACATGAGTTTATTTACCACTTGCATGCTGCACTGTATCAGCTTTTTTTTCCTCAGCATGTGCTATGAAAAAACTCCTCAGATCTAACAGATTGGAGAAGGTAAACAATTTCCTCAAAGGCAAAAAATGAAGTAGTGACAAAGCTGAAAAAAGGATGAATATTCAGGCCCTCAGACCTCTTTGGAAAAACTTTTTGATAGCATTCTTTTTGGAAACAGCTCCAGCACCAGTGTTTTTAGGAGGGGAGCTGTATGCCAGACTGAAAGAAGTTCAATTAAAAAATAAAGACAATCAGCTCTTTATGATTTCTTGCAGGAAAGCTTAATGACATATCTCAAATTTTCACATTTGTGCAGCTGAAACTGGTTAATTTTGCTCCATATAAAACAAGATATCAAGAGCTTGACAGTAATGAAACATTCATTTTCTTTATCTTTTTACAAGGCAGACAATTAGTAATTTTATGGTTGAAAAAGCTCATTTTTAAACCTTGCATGAGGATGTTATTGCTAGACCTATTCTGATGTCACCTTTGTTGAAAAAAGTGTGTGACTTGTTCTGAATCTGTTCCCTTCTGAAGGGGGAAAAAAATCCTTCAAAACAGTCAAACTGAGAAACTTTTTTTCAGAAGGTTTGCAAGTCTTGTTTACTTGCTCTTTTAATTTGTCAAGAAAGCCAAAATGTGTGCTTTCCCTCTGAGTTTGTGGTTCACATAACTGGGCTTTCTCTGGCAGTTTTGAATGTCTTTTCTTGAGAGGGAAAGCTCCTTTCTTAACCTGGCTCTCCAGTACTAGCTCTTCCAGTGACATGTTGCACTGAAAGTTCATCGCTTCTGGTTTGAGCAGACGTGTTTGCAATTGATAGACAGTTATTACACAAAAGTATAGAAATGACTGTTCAGTTGAAGATCCTTTTTCCCCCAGTTGCAGTTCATGAGTTGTCAGCCCCTGGTTGGCATCAAGAAAAGTACAAGGTTCAAGCTCTGTGAGTCTCTACTGCAAAGGCTTAAATAATTTTTACTTGGGACCCTCTCCCCTAAAATTCTCTCCCAGAAAACTGAGAAACTACATCCTTCAGGATTTCATAATAAGCCTTAATTTTTTTCCCCATGGCTATTTGTATGCCAAAGAAATAAGTCCAAAGGGATGCAAGATAAAACTTAATCAGAGAGAAAGAAAAGGTATGAATAAAGGAATCATGATAGGAAAATATGAATGATAGGATTAAACTCTTGCCAGGGCATCCTTAAACTACAAAGAATCAGTGAGGTACCTGGCTGTTAATTTTCTGGCCTTATGAGTGAGGTTTCAAAGTTGATTGCTTCAGTTTGAAGAGCACCAACCTCTGAGCAGATCTTAACATGCATACCCTACCCAGAACCCAGTGCCTTTTGATATTTGAACAGTAAGCTGCTGGGGGGGGCGGAATCCAGACTGCTTCAAAGCTGTTTGTTTTGTCTCCCAGCAGATGTTTGTGTTCTCCTTCCTAAACTAAACAAGATCCCTAGGATCTTTGAAAAGACAAATATTTATTGAAATTATGTTTGCAAACTGGATGTAACTTAATAGCTTTGCCGATTTTGTTGACTTGTGCTATGTGGTTCCTCTTGCAGGGAAAGAAAGGTTTGCTAGTATATGTATTGTCTGAATGGCTGTCAGTGCTCACTGTGTTTGAAATGGGGGCTCAGTCACATCAATGGAGGTTTCCTGTGGCTCTATGTAAATTAAGGCAAATCTTGCTTCTGGAGCTGAAACACAAAACTCTTGAATCTCAAAGTAGTAACTGAGTGCTTGAGTGGAAGGAGACTGTCCCTTAACTCCCTGCAGCCCGTAGTTTGAAAACGAAATTTTGATCTCGGTTATACTTGTACACCTCCATTCTTTTAGGAGAATTACCATACGAAAAAAATCTCTTCCTTATTCTTCATTTTGTCATGATGCCTGGCCCTGACAGGCTCCCTGACATCTAGAGATACTTGAGAACCATGCTTTTAAATTTATCTTCTCCATGGTGTGCCTGCTCACAGGCACCAACCCAACAGATGTTGCAGCAGGCTGTAAAGCACAAGCAGCACTAGGATCAGTAGATGCCTTACTGTTGTTGAGGTACTGAACTACTCACTGTTGATAATTTAGCTTTGAGGGTATGTACTTGAAACTTTGTAGAGTTGGGCTTCGTGGTATGTAATACCAACTCTGCAAACCCCAGAATGAGTGCAAAGGAGTTAAAGGCTATTGTGCCCAACAACCCCTAATGCCGCTCTGCGGCTCTATCATAAACCGAGCACACTGTGCTTAGTCAGACAGTTTCTAGTTCACAAGGATCATTTCTATGATGACCTCCATTAAACTGATTTGTGGAATGTTTCATCTCTTCACAGCTTGGACATAACTTAAAAATTACAGGAGTCAGGACCTGTTATGTCATCATAACGGCTTCCCTGCAGGAGGAGGTTTGAAACAAATCTCTTCAATGTGATGGGGGATCCTTTTATGGTCACAAGCATCAGCATGTAGTAGGATCCTTCAAATAACATGATGACTTTCATGATTTTTCCTTTGTTGTTGCCTTGTAGTAGTTCCCCAGAGTTGTTAGCCCAATGCCAAATTGCTATGCTTGAGAAGGGTCTCATGCTGCCCCCTGAGAGGTGGAGTACAGTGCTCCTGCACAGTATATTCAACTAGCCTGTGTTGAGAAAGCTCTGGTTTTGAGTTTAAAAGAACCCCTACTGTCTTTATTAACAAGTAAAAATAAAAATCTCTCTTCCTCTTGCATCACTCCTCAGAAGAAAAATTTTTTTCCCATGGAATGTTTCCTATAATTAACTGAGTTGGTCCAAAATGGTTAAGGACCTTTTTAGTATTTTGGATATGTTGTTGTTGTTGTTTGGGTTTTTTTGCTTGGAAGCTGTATCATGAGAAAAAAAAAAAAAACGTGGTAAAGAAAGAGGACCAAGATCTGGCAACAGTGACATTTGCAAGCCATTGTTTCTATACTGACTGCACAAGGATTTTGGATACAAGTTTAATGTAATGATGTGTAAGCCCAAACAGGGTATATGAAACTTTTTGTAATGATCTGAAATAAGATACCCATTTTAAACAAAGCTTGCCACGATATCCAGCAAGATACTAATTTTAAACAAAACTTTCATGACATAAAATGTTATCAAAAGTTTAAGAAATAGCACATAGCTACTCGTACAGGGGAAATGGAAACTAAAACTGACTTAAAATTTGGAATGTTGACTAAGAAACTGAGGAATTAAAAGTATGATAGGATAAGAAATGGAAATTAGATTAGAAAATCTGCTTGTTACCTGTTGTGTTGTCATCCACCATGACATTCAGGTATATCAATAGTATAACAGATGTGAAAGGTTGTAATTTCAGCAAAGAATAGTGTTTTTAGATATCTGAAGCCATTTTTAGTCTGTCAGTGGTGACAGAATAGCCACACTGAGTTTTCTGGATTTGCTTCAAACTCACACCTGTATTTCCCTTTGAGCAGGTGGAAATGCTTCTTTCGAAGAGAGCAGCCATAAAGTTCAGTCCTTGGCTGCACCTTGTGCAAAGCGGCTCCCATGAGAAAGCCTGTAAATGAAAAAGCTGAGCATTTGTTGTATGGCCCAGTGTGTGCAGAAGCTCCCTGCTCTCAGAATAACAGCCTGTCGCGCTCTTGTTAAGTGGCTACCAGTGCCAAGGATCGTGACGGGTCTGTGGAGTGCAAACTAATTATCGGCAACAATAGTGTCTGCTTATTTCTCGCATGAATGGATAACATCTTCAGTGGAGCTGGTCACATATCATCACTCAGGTTTAAGGGCCATTGATTGGACAGGGGATATTTTGTGGCTGTTCATAAAGAGGAAGAGTGAAAATACAGCCATTTTTATATTTCATAACTGCATCTGCAGTTCCAGGGTAATTACCTACTAAATACAGACCAAAATCCCTTCTAGGTGTACCAGGTGAAAAGTGCAAAATGCGGAGGATACAGAATAAAGAAATGTCCTGATATTTACAGATGTTTTAGGCACCTTTTCCCATAATTAAAGCAGCTCTCTGTCAGCCACTATAAAGGTCTACTCATACAAAATGCAGAGTAACTACTACAGTTGATTTTTCCCTGTAGTCCGTTTTCAGCCAGTTCAATAGAGCCCAATTCTGCAAGGTACTGTGCTTTCTGGGCCCCTCAGTTCAGGAAAGATATTGAGGTGCTGGAGCGGGTCCAGAGAAGAGCAACAAGGCTGGTGAAGGGACTAGAACACAAGTCCTATGGGGAGAGGCTGAGGGAGCTGGGGTTGTTTAGTCTGGAGAAGAGGAGGCTTAGAGGTGACCTCATCGCTCTCTATAACTACCTGAAGGGAGGTTATAGCCAGCTGGGGGTTGGTCTCTTCTCCCAGGCACTCAGCAATAGGACAAGGGGCACGGGCTTAAGCTCTGCCAGGGGAAATTTAAGTTGGATATTAGAAAAAAATTCTTTACAGAGAGTAATCAGGCATTGGAATGGCCTGCCCAGGGAGGTGGTGGATTCACCGTCCCTGGAGGTTTTTAAACTGAGATTGGACATGGCACTGAGTGCCATGATCTTGTAAACAGACTGGAGTTGGACCAAGGGTTGGACTTGATGATCTCTGAGGTCTTTTCCAACCCAGTCAATTCTATGATTCTTGGGACAAGCTGACTCCATGAAGACTCAAATGCATTATGTGGGCAATCAGCATGGTCCAGGCCACTGGATATGGATAGATACGCACTGAGCACATGAGCAAGGGCAGTAACTGAAGCAGTGCTTTTTTCCCTTCCAAAAGGGAAGGTCTGATCTAGGACTAGAGAGGAATCAGTTACCCTGTGTCTAAAAGCAAAGGTAGATGGTATCTGTGGCATACAGGGAGTTCTAAGCGCAAGAAAGAGACACAGTGAAGTGGTTATCTCTGTGACAAGAAAGGATAATTCTGCAGTCTAGGATGCCTTGGAGCTAAGGGGGCTTGCAAATGTGTATTCACATACATTTGTCTGCTTACTGAGGTACTGCCTTTGGAGTGATGGCTGGAGCTGAGAAACAGAGTGACTGCAGTGAAGAAAGTTCTGGTATTATTGAGGTATCACATCTAAAAAGCCAAAACAAAGCAGAAAGATGACATATTTTCCTATCTGACATAAATTCCTGCTGCAGTCTAATTATTTGACTTTTGCTTCTTTTTTTTTTTTTTTTTTTTTTTTAAATTTATACACCAAAGAGCTATTTCATAGCTTCCTCAGAATGTATTACCAAATTTACTGTCCTTGAGATCAAGACTGGGCCCAGAAGGCTGCTGATGATAGTAATTAATGAGAGTACCAGGTTATTTGGGAAAAGGGAGGAAAGAAAAAGGAAAGCTTCTGCAAATGCTGACTTCATTTTAGAAGAATAAAGCACTTTAGTAAGCATTTCAACACTGTAATAAACCTCCCTGTTTGAAACACTAATTTTTCTCATCTCCCCCTCCCATCTCTGTTTTTGCACAACACTGCCAGAGAGCATTGCCACTGCACTAAATCACGTGGGAGACATTTCTCAAAATGTTCAGCTTTCATCATGAAGTCATTCTTTCCTGGAGCTGCTGCTCTTCTGAAAGAAGAAACCAGGTTGTTTGAACTAAGAACTCTTGATTGTGCTGGAGGCTCCCCTGTGAACACCAGGTTGTTCCTGAACTAGAGAAAGATCCGGATGCTGATTTTGACTGGTCCTGACTGCCAGCTGCCTTGGAGGCCCCCTGCTCTTTTTTACATATTTTGCTCTCTCCCTCTTTCCTTGCATGTCTGGAAAAATATTTAGATGCTTTCTCAGCTGCTGTTTTTTATCTTGCACAGCTCCCTGTCATTGATTCTGAGAGCGGCATTTATGAACAGTGCTGCATGCTCTCCTAACTGGAGGACATGACATGAGGGAGGGGGAGCACTGAAAGCTCTCAAGCTTTGGAGAACAGTACAAGAAGTGAAAGATAACATAGAGGAGAAGCATCAAGAATTTTCTCTTTCCTGCAGAACAAGGTACTTGTCAGAGCACCGTTATTTTGCTGGACCCTTCCTACCACCTCTGAAAACTCTCTCTCATTCAGATTCACAGGTAGTGAGTGATTCATCTGTGTCTGAAGCTGCTTTTAAGTTCAGACTTTGGGGCATAGAAAAGAGGCAATGCAGAGAGGCAGGTAGACATTTCTCTAGGGGAGCTCTTGAAACTTCCTGCTGCTTTGATGCAGTTTGATATGTGGTCTTGTGCAGGTCTCACTCTCTCTCTTCCCCTCTTCCCCTCGTGTCTTTAATGCTGCCTCTCACCTTGGAGCTGGTGGATCATGGCAATACAATAAAATGGGCTCTGTGCAGTGCATGATCACTTCTGTGTGTGAGAAGGAGCTTGGCTACAAAAAGGCTGTTATTCAAATACAACAGTGACCTTGCGTCATGGGAAAGGCACCCAGGGCAGCTTGAAAAACAGACTACTAGAGGAGTTGATCTGAAAAGAATGACTTCTTTAAAATTCTCTCTGTATGAGTATCTAACAAGAGCAAAGTTGTAGAATGCCTAAAATAATGCCAAATTGTGAGTCGAACTGAAGGAAACACGAAGACTATGCTAAATGGTTAGTACAATTTGTAAATGCACAGTAATTCAAAGAAGTTTTAAGTATGCAATATAAATGCACAAATGTATAAGGGAGCACAGACTGCCTCTTTCAGAACATTACAAATGGCAGTTGTCGCAGCCAGTGTTGTTAATGCTGAGAAACTACAGGAATTCTCTATACTGACATTCACACCCCTGTCAAAAGTTGTATTGTTTCAATGACCTTATGCTCCTTATTCACAGATAAGTGCAATTCACAGACTTAGTGATGCCAAAAAAGGTATAGTAATTTTAGTAGCCCAAGATGTCTAATTTTTCATCAGGAAAGGAGTTAATTATTGGACAGTGTCAAAGAAATAATCTGCATCAAGGCTAGCAACTCAGACTCCTGGCATTTTTCTTAGTGCTTGCCAGAAAAATATAGATTTTATTAGGGAATATAATCTGATGAATGTGAAGTTTTCCAAATTGGAACTGATTTCTCTCTCCCAATGTCCTCTTAGGTGACTTGTGAGAAATCAGTCTCTTCAATTACCCCATCAATATGGCAAGCAAAACAATACAGAACTTGAGTTTTGGTACAAGAAATTATCTTGACTCTGATCTCTTATTTAGACTTCTGATTTCCTACTGAAATCAATCTCAGCAAGTCTCGTCTTCAGAATGATCTGTCCTCTAACTATTGCCAGTTTCCTTTAAAAATATATCAAGCTGGGTATTTAATTCCACTAATTCTGAAACTTGTGGTCACTATTTTCGTTGTACAAAATGTCAAACTGAAGCAGTGGCTGGCTGACTTGTCTAAGGTCACACACAAAGGAAACATCAGAGTCAGAAGCCTGATTTTTGTGTCCTGTTTGTAAACACAAGACAAAAATACTTATCTTGGGCATGATTTAAAAACAGCTTGGAAAAAGAGCTTTGCTAGGAATAAATAAATAAATAAGCCCAGCTGTGGCACATGCACTTGAGATCCCAGGTCCTCTAAATACCTTAGTGAAAGAGGAGACAAGGGTGAAATGTGAAGAATGTTTACATTGTTTGCTAAGTGTACAACAAAGGAAAAAAAATAAAAGTAGGTAGAAAAGATTGATCAGGTAAATCAGTGAGCTTGACATAAGGGTTAGGACTTGTGACATGGATTAAAGATTACCTTGCAGACTTATAGGACACAGGGGATGTCAGTGAAAGATAAGAGTTAGGAAGTCAGCAAGCTGAGGACCACACTTATCTTTGTATTGGATATAAGTGATCCAAACAAGCATGCCATTTCAAACTGCTGAAGTTTGCAAATGACTGGCAAGCATGAGGACAGCGGGGTGTACTTGGGAAACACAGGAGAGAATTCAGGCCTGAATTTCTAATTCTCAGACTATTTGGATTTACTGTAGCACACACAGAAATTCAGGGCCACCTGAGATATGTGTCTGTGTTCAAATGTGTTTTGAAATAAAGAACGCCGAGAAATTAATCACATGTTGGTAGCAGTTCTATAACGTTGAAACCAGTTCTGCATTTTTATAACAGTTCTCAAGTAAATAGATAAAAAATGTTTCCTAAGTTTTTTTCTACCCTCTATTACTTCCCTGGAGGGTGAGACAGAGTAACTGTCTGCAAATGGGAACAGGCAAGCATTTAGAAAAACTCTCTGCAGCTGCGCAGAAAGGAGAATTTAGGTCTTACAACTGCACCCATTGAGAGTGTGACACTAGAAATTACATATTTTACAGAAAACATCTCAGGGCAACTAGTGATTAAGCCATCAAGCCATCTGAAATCGAGGGATACTCCTTCTCATAACACAGTTAAAATCAGGTAGTTGTCAAAGAGGGCTGTACCCAGACCACACTGTCTAGGAAGCAAGGCTTGTCCTCTCTGGTATTAAACCAAGAAACTGGGCTAGGAAGATGAAGAAATTTGCCACCACATTTTCCATGGCTCTCTTCAACAGTACACCCAGCCCAAGGAGGTGCACTTCTGCCCTTTGCTGAAAGCACAGAATGACAGCGTAGCGCTGTCCAAGTTTATGATGTAATTTTGTGCATGCTCTCATGTATGTATTTGTTCTCAGTAGTGTAGCTCTTTCATCCAGTGCCACCGCTGTCTTGGTATTCTGTGCACATTCAAAAACCAGTGCAATTTAAATGTACCCCTGTTGTGTTACCTTATTTCTCAAATTCATCTTGAGTGTGTGGGAAGGAGTCATTGTGGCTTTTTGTTTTTGAATGGAGTCTGATCTCTGTCAAGGTCTCTGCTCGGGGCTTTCCAGTAACAGCTTTTAGTTTACTAATCACTTTTTCTCTTGAGCTTCAGGCATTAACCATTTATGCAATCAACCATAATACCTGAATGGGATCTTTTACATGTGAGATTGCTATTGCTTACTAAGAATGAAAATATTGCTTGTTAACTGGATGTCTGATGAGAGGATAAATTGTTACCAAAGAAAGTAAAAACAGCCGTGTCTAACATACACACAGCCCATTTAGACTTTGACAGCAGCTGGATCTGAATGTTTTATCAAAAAGTGTAAAATTTTCCCAGTATAAACAACTGTATTTGTGTATTCCAGATTTCTTCCTTATTCAAGGTAATGCTTATTTTATGACAGGAAGCTTGAATACTAATAACCTTAGTGTTCCTTGCAGTAATATTAACTAGGCTAACATTTTCCATCTGTAAATTCAAAACCAACACAGTACATAACTTTACAGTGTCAATAAGAAAATACAAACATCCAGAGGGATATCAAGTCTCACCCCAGTGCAAAACCCAGTTGGCAGGATTTTTATGATTCACATACATTCAGCTCTTAGAGAGTTGTTTGGATTTATTTAGGTGGTAGGGTAGCAACTTCTGCAGAAACATTGGAGGTGCTCCTTTGCCCGTCCTGCTTGTGGCTGCCATGGGTGTTTGAACTTCACTGGACGCATCATTTTCCTGTTGAACCAATATGTGTGTTTCTGTATTAACTATTGCACTCTGAAGCTTGGCTGTAGACACACCAAACTGGCTGTTCATGGAACCAGCTGGACTCAGGCAATAGTGTCTTCCAGTGCTACTTTTACTGGGTCCTGTTGCCCCAGTGTGACGTTCCTGAGATGTTTTGGTAGATTGCACCTCCTTGATAGAGAGTCTGGGAATACTTAAACATTTCAGGAGTGGTTCATAGGTATCTTGCAGATGTTATACCTGAGCTCAGATGGCTGCCTGCACTTCAGACACTACATTGTGTGTAGGACCAATCCTGAGGCAGTACTAACGTTGTCTGCCTGGTCTCATGCTTACTTGAAGTGAAATCTGTTATTTCTGTATTGTGTCCTGGGATGCATCCCCTAGAATTGCAATTTTCCCATTTCTCAGAAAATGGAGAGCCACGGAGCCATATGGGATACTTCACAGGTAGGGAAAAAGAGAGATGGAGTTCCTTGAAAGCCTTCAGGTGGTCTTCTCTTTAGACTTGCTGCCTACCTCTAGAGATCCCTCTGTGCAGCATTTCAGCCTCCTGCACTCTCTGCTAAGAGAGACAGTGAACTGTTCAGTACTCCTCAGCTGCTCTGTGCCTAACATCTTGAAGTGCCTCCATTTTGAGCACAAATACTCTAGGTACTTTAAAAAATGTTCTGAATGCTCGTTTTGCATCAGGTTTACAAGAGGTGTGAAGGTTTCCAGCCAGGACAAATAGACTCTTTGCTCCTGTGTATGCCTCACTGGAACTTGGAGAGAGAGAAGCAACTAAGCTTGGATGATGCTCTTAGATCTTTTCTGATGGCTGAAACATCATATGGAAAGACAGTATTTACTGTTCCACAGACCACTAGGTGCAAAATCTTTTGTAGATAAGAAACAGGATGACACAATTACAATGCGCCACATCTTACAGAGGCACGAATAATCCTACAGTGATGTCTAGGCTGACCCTGGAGAAAAAGTCCCAAGGCTGGAATTTTAGCGTGTGGCAAACTTTCGATATGTAAGTAATTATAATTAAGGAATGGAGTGCAGTACATGCTTATATGTAGAGGGTGATTTTCTGTCCTGGGGCCTAATACTTAGAGATTCCAGTTATCTAGCTGCTGAGTGCAAGATCAGTAAAAGCTGCTGAAGCCTGGCATATCTAATTATGTAACTAAAATGAGATTAATTTCATCTAATACTTCGCTCTTTGAAATTAGTAATAAGACTTCTCTTACCATCAAGAACTGATAATCAAGCAGGAGCATCCTGTTTTATTAGTTGGTAACTGAGACAGTCAGAGATTAAGATTTTCTAAGTGATGAGAGCTCTCCCAACGTTTCTCCCTATGAGATGTCTGAGAATTTTACTGCTGTATTTTTCAGTGCCAGAGTACGTTTGAAACCTCTCTGCACTGCCTTAACCTCACTCAGCAGGTGC
Source organism: Grallaria varia (assembly GCA_013396735.1). Taxonomy (NCBI): domain Eukaryota; kingdom Metazoa; phylum Chordata; class Aves; order Passeriformes; family Formicariidae; genus Grallaria; species Grallaria varia. The sequence continues at coordinate 229,502 of VWZG01000452.1, forward strand.
AGAGCACCATGAAATATTGTGTTTGTGTCCTCTGTTTGACCTGTGCATGATTTCTATCTCTCAGAGCACACACTTCCTTGGGTCATACAGTGTGGAATACATTCCAAAGGATACGGACAAAACAGTCTCTTCTACATGGATCTACCCCCTTTTGTTTCCCTCTTTCAGCCCCTCAAAAATTTTAGACTGGGAAACAGCAATCAGAAAGGATCCAGGCATACTCTAAGAGACACTCTTTTAGTGTGTGCAAAATAGGACAAAATAGGGACTGGATGTGATTTTGAATAGAGGTCGCTGAAAAATAGTGGCAGTGAACTGAGAAATTAGATTATTAATTAAATGAGAAATATGAAATGAGAGAGAGGAAAGAGTAATTTATTAGAGCACGTGTGCTGATGCTGTGCTTTATCCAGTAGAAATTAATAGATCATTTTAAACCATGGCAATCCATTGCAGATAAATATATCCTTCAACAATTAAAAAAAATATTATTTACCTACAGTAGTAACAAAGAATAAAGAACCATGTAGTCTATATGGGGGTGTCAGTGAGTGCATCAAAAGCAAACTGATGGACAGGTATACTCTGTAAATCTGAGGACACTTTTCCTGTGAAACAAAATTCCTGCTGACACTGCTTCAGATATTTTGCATTTCTTCCTATATTCCCAGCCAAACAAGGCAAGACTTCATAAATACCAAGGTGAACTGAGATGCAGCACAAAAGAGGGGTCTAACAAAGTGCATTCCACCTCTACCTACCTGAAGACTGGTGGAGCTGAGCTCAGACTTGTTATTTCCCAGGAAATGGCAAGAAACAGCCGTTTTTCCCACCTTGCCCCGAGTTCAGTGTTAGGGGCACCTGAGCTATCCTGAACCATAAGGCAGTGTTACTGGAAGCCAGACATAACCCTGAATCAAAGCACAACTTCCTGCTCTGTCAGCAGGGCAGCATTTGTTCTTCCACTGGAAATTTTTTTCTGTTCTGAATTGAAAGGTGGCCTTTGCAAATCACTTCGCTGAAAAGTGTCATCACAGCCTGTGAGTGGCAGTATCTGCTGGATCTTGCCTTTTTATGCATAGCGCTAGACCGAAGGTTACATGCCTTTGGACCTTGGCTGCAGAGAAGATTGGTGTTGGCCCTGTCTTGCTCTCTCTTGTGGGACCTGATGTAAGAAGCAAAGGCACACAGTAGCTTCTCTGATCCTGCACAGAGGAGATGTTCCCAACATGCTCACAGGAAAGGGAGATGGGAGAGGCAAGAAAAGGGAGGGAGGAAGTATGCAGACATCTAATGAAAAGCCAAAGCTTTTCCAGCATATCAGTGGCTAAGATATCACTGAGAGGACCAGAGAGCAGAGGTACAGCAAGGCCGATCTCAAATCCTTAGTAGTCTTGGGTTTCTCACCTTTTTTTTTTGACTAAGATGTGAAGGATTTGTACAGAAAAGCACCCAAGCAAAAATAGCCAGGCTGTACAACCAGCCATTACCTCCCTGTGGCCACCTGTCTCTCAAACTGGACAAGAAGTACTGCAGAGTAGACCCAGGGGGCCAGCCAAGCCAGGAACATTCCCTTCCTTGGCCTTTTGACCAAGTATATTGTAATGGTTGCTTTTAGCAGCCTGACCAAACCCTGACAACACAGAATTCAAGCTGGAAGAAGAGCGGGAGCCACTGCAGAGCTGGAACGTGAGAGATTGCTCCTGCTAGACAGCTGGAAGGGTGACTGAAGGGGTTTATCTCACAGTGCTTTATGAAAGCAAAACCTACTAATGCCTCCTGACTACCAAATCTGTGCAATGTCAGTGAAACATTGAACACTTCATCATCCTAGCAATAACAAAAAGGGAAACAAGGAAATGTGATATTATATTTTGTGGTCCTTAACCCAGATTGTTGAATTTGCTGCTATAATTATTCTTACCCTAACAGAACTTTAAACCTGACTAGGGATTTTCATTTTAATTTGTCACATTGTTTTTGCAGAGTATTTTCAATTATTTTTCCCATCAATTAAGAAGATTCATGAATATGTTTTCTATTACGTGATCATGTTTGTCAAGTAAATTATTAATTAGTTTTCCCTCGGACAGCAAATTATTTGTGAACCATCATTTTCCCTTTTGTTTTTCAACCTGTTCAGACTTCTAAAATGATGACAGAGTTTATGTGTTTGATGAATGTGGATTGTTTTGGGTTTTTTTTCATAATTTTTACATAGAAAATACACTTTTATAGGCTATCAAATTTATAGTTAAGTCCAGTGGGACTTAGTAATGGATTCATCTAAGACCCCAGCTTTAGTCTAAGGTATTAGCATGTATTATGCTCTGCAAAGATGAAGTATAGGTTGATGTTAGGTGGCATGTGATAGTTCAGTAGTCTAACCTTAAACATAAAGATTTGAAATACCATTGAAGAAGGAGTGGACCTTGACTGTCGACTTGCATAACGATCACACTAACATGAGGCTACCAACCTAATTTTCATTTCATAGCTCCCATTTAGAGACTCCTAGAGCATTGAATAACAGAGACTGAAAGGCATGGTCTGCAGTACTGTGGTAGTTAGGGTGATCTTAAGTTTTCAGTGTCCTGATTTAAGTTACTGCCTCAGTCAAGTGGTGGAAGATCTGTCTTTTAGATTAATATCTACACGACGTGTATATCTACAAGATCCAGCTACAAGACTAATGTCCCTGGATTGTTGGTAGCAGTGAACCAAAATGTTTGCCCCTATGTTGCCGTTATTACAATTGCTGATCGACTTTGTGGAACTCAGCAATGAAAGATAAGAGGGAGGGGCCATACCAGGGGGATGATGGTAAGTCTAATATGCCCTTTGCATTGAAGTGAACTGTGCTGAGCCCCCTGATAGTGGTAGGGTGCTGACCTGCTGACAAAGTGAAAAAGTGGCCTGGTACAAGTAAGTCAGAAATGAAGAAAAAGAAAATGGTTGGAATCAGTTGTGCCTGTTCTGCATTTGATTGATGCTCAGTGTGTGTCCCAAGCCTCAAACATTTTCATTAATTTAGCTGTTTCTATTGTTCCTGCTACAGCTATTGTTTTTCTGTTCCTTCATGGTGATGTTTTGCAATGGGCTGAGTCTGTTTTCAACCTCTGTTGCTGTGGAGTTTATCTCCAGTGCTTATATGAGAATGTTAAGAGTATGACATGGATGTGCATGTGGAAATGATCTGTAATCTTTAGCCTGCAATAGCAGAACTGTCTTATCTCAGAACGAGGGAGGAGGGAATGAAATTGGATTTCCTGCTCCTCGTGACAGTTTCTATAGCTGTACTGTGGTAGCCCCATCGGGTATGCTACTGCACAGCTAACCTAAGCGGCTTTTCTAATTGGGGGCAGCTGGCAGTTTCTCTTCAAAACTGAGTGATGTGAAAACTATGTGTAAATTTGTACTTTCCTTTTTGGTTTATCATTTTCTGACTCACCTTGTGTAAAGTTTTCTCAATATTTGTGCCTCACAGGAACATACACCAAGTAATTAAGAAAAAACCCCCACATCTTTAGAGGAACAATACAAGGAGCATTACTGCAATTGTGACCTTAGATATTGGCTGGAGAGCTAGACCAAGAGCAGATGATATGTTTAGAAATAACTGAAAGTCAATTAACTCTATACAGTGAGTCTTGAAAGTGCTGTAATTCAAAACAGGCACTGTGTTAACCCAAACTCTCAGCAACACACTTGGTGCATTGGCGTAATAGGAGCAATCACTTATTTGTAGGGTGGAACATGAGACAGGGAAGCTGCAACTTGTAAATCTGCTTTTTGAAGGCAACTCACAGCCTGGTGCAATCCACGGGGTTATTCTCCTCTCTGTTTTTTGACGCAGTGTCTTTTGGGGCTTGTAAATGTGAGGAATGAAGAAAGCGCAGCTCAGTCTAGATATATGTTCTAAACTAACCTATTCCCTCCCTTCATGCCTTCTCAGGTCATCCTTGCTTTCACTTGAGTGAGGTGAGAGTGAATCCTTTGGCTTATTCCTTCTGTCTCATGCTATTTATTGAGAGTGAGAGCCTTCCACCCTTTTTACTGCTGTTTTGTGTTGCTATGGCAATGGAGAGGCCCATGCTTCTTGTCTGGTTGAATGTACTTTTAATTGCTTCAATAAATGTGCTTTAAAAATATACAGTGAAGGCTAGTGTTAATGCTGCGCTTATGTTACATCACACGTAACAAAGCCGGTAAAAATAAACGTTAATGAAAACCAATCTTTAACAGTTTTGAAGCTGGTGATTTAGCTTTCAGCACTGCACCTTTTGGACTGTGGCAGGTCTAATTGCTTTGGGTAAACACTTGTCTTCTGCCAAAGCCATGGGTAAATAGGATTGGAAAGATCTGCCTGTGCCTTTGAATTCCTTTCCTTAAGATTACAGGTGACTGTAAAATAGACATTTAGCCTGGAGTAATGCAAAGAGCACCTGAATCAAATGATGTTCTAGAAAAACACTTGGAGCATACTTCAAAATCCTCTAACAAAGTTAAAAACTTCCTGTGCAGAGTGCTGTTAGGAAGAGGGCAAGAGTTAGGGGTTTTGCTAATGTTCTGTATTTTCATTATTGTCCTACGTTATAAAGGCCAGGAAAAGCATGTGGCATGGCAATGAAATGTATTTTTAAAGGCCTCTGGGAGAACATTTTAGTGGCAAGTGCTTTTGTTCTTTTCACATGAGTTGGGGGGGGTTAGTTTCACCTTCTGACAAGACACTGAAGAGACTGGCAGTGGATCTGTACACTCAGTCTCTATATCCAATAGTTTTTCCTAACAGTGAATTGCAGAAAGGGACAGAAAAGAGATGCAGAATTGGTTTGCAAGTAGGAGAAAACATCCTGCAGCTAAAAAGCTACAGCATCAGCATGTTTGGATTATTAAAAAAGCTTTAGAGGAAGCCTGGAAAGAGTGAATAAATGTCTTCCTAAAGCAAAAATACCAGACACCAAAAGGGCCTTTTATTTAGCAGAGAGAGGACTTAAGACCAGGCACATTCAAACTGGCTATAAACTGGATTATTAAGCTTTAAGACAGACTAATCAGACACAAAGAGAGTCTCCAGCAAGTCTTTACATAAGGACTGGCATCTTTCTGGAGAAGTTGTTCCAGTTTTGCACAAACTGATGGGCATAATGTGGCAGCAGAAGGGGAAATTCAACAACATTTTATAAACAGATATATCTACACTATGTTTATATGCTCACATATAAGGCAGAAGTGATGACTTATTAAGTCCTTCTGTCTCTAGACTCCAAGACAGTTGTCTGTGTGGCGTTACAGAGCTTATTGTTTATGAACTCCTTACAGAAGACTTCTTAAAATAAAAAGGGTAGAAACCAATTATAAGTTTTGTTGAAACCAATTATAATTTTTGTTACTAAAGCTCTGTCAGATGCTAAAGCAATTATAAGAGAATTTGAATTTTGAACGTAAGTGTATAGTGGTTTGCCTTGATATGTGAAGGAAACATGGTTTCTAGTAATGGAACAATGATGGCAATTAAACCTTGCAGTGCACAAAATGTTTGTAAACAAGATAAAGGATGTGTTTTGGTTGCAAGGGTCTTTATATGCCATTAGTGAAGTCTGCTTGAGTTTTGAAAAGTTTAACATAACCACTTTTTCATAGAGGATGTATGAAATATGATTTTTAACCAATAGATTAAAGCATATTAAATAGATGAAATAATGAACCAGTGGACACAGTGTACAAATGTGTATGTAAGTCTCATATTCCGGAGAAAAAATGTTCAGAAAAATATTTTGTAATAGGAAGAAATTTTACATCTCTTCAACATCTTTTTGCTAATACTGCTTTTTAAAAGTATAAGAATGATGGAAAGTTTGGCTTTGTGAGAAGTTCAATTTGATTTATTATTAGCTATAGATAATATATTTATATAAAATGTTTATACAGATAAATATTTTTTAAAAGTATAGATTTCATTTCTGCAAAGTGTTATTTCTCTGTCTTGGTCACGTCCAAGTTTATTAACTGAAATGAAATAAAAATGTTGAACTTATTTTATTCTGCAGAATTCCAGTGTTTCCTATGATAATTTAATAATTTTTTTGCTTTCCAAGGCTTTAGCAGTGTTAATCTTGAATAGTTCTTAGGGTCTGGTGATATTATAATGTAAAAGCAAAGTTAACCAGTTTAAATAGGTTTAGTGTGAAAGCATACGTCATCTGTTATAATAATTTAACAGTTTTTGTATTACCAGTTAGAGGAAGTGACCTAACTGATGAGCCATTTTAGGTGGCTTGCCATCTTGCAGCCTGATTGTACTTTCCTGTGGTGCTGGCTGCAGCCTTGGCAGCAGTAGAGGAGGTGGTGTAACTCCATCCTCTGCTCCTGTGGGAAGCATAACTTCTCTGACAATGCAGCGCTCCCAGGTAAGAGTTGGGATGGATAAAAAGAAAGAGCCATTTGTGACCCACCCCAGGATCCCCATCATAAAAGAAATGTGTGAAGATGCAGAGGTGTCTGTTAAAATGAGCTAACGTGATGGCTGCAAGTAGTTAATGTTGCATTGAACAGCACTACTTTGATGAGTGTAACATAGCTTATTTAATTTGCAGTGACTCATTGCCTTGCAGCTGCATCCTAACCCCTAAAATCAGTGGGTATCTAATAAAGCACAGGGGGGAGAAGACAGGTGCAGCCTATCGACTGGTCCCAGCAGTTTTGTTGGAGTCTTCCTCTAATTTCCCCTGTATCTCCAACTTACTTTTATACTGTATATTTAGGGGGAGATTGAGTGACTTTAGTCATAAGTACTTAATTGGATAGTTGCGATAAGGGGATTTATCCTTTATAATTGATAATTGATATATCCAATATCTATTATAAAGTATGTTTAGTAGTTATTTTAAATCATTTAAACATGAAAATAGCCTGCACATGGTAAAGAAGAGAGCCAAGGCCACTCCTAATACTAATTGGCCTTGTGGTTTCTGTAGATAACTATCGTAGGATATATACCATATGGAACTAAGATAAATCAAGGAATGTGTCAAAAGAATAAGATAATTACAGGAATTCACCAATTAGACCAGTTCGAGTTGCCAGGAAAACCAGTTATAGCTGCCTTTTGAGCCAAGTTGAAAAGGACACAGCGAGGAAGACCTATGATCTTCATCCTCAAGATCCCTGAAGACCCCCGCCCGAGACCACTAGAAATCACTGCACAAACTCAGATAAGAGGAGCTCAGGGTGGAGAAAAGGGAAATTATTTCCAGGAACTGATTAGAATAAGCCTGCCTTTTTCTAAGAAAATAATGCATCTGTATAGAGAAATAATGAATGTGTACACTCTAATTGCATATAAACAAGACTGTGAGCGCAGACAAGGGCGCACGATTTTTGGAGGAGCTATCCCCTGTGCATCCAGTGCTGAATAAATGTACCTCTCTATAACCTCTTTGGTTGTGGGGCTGTTAATCTGCAAATCAGTTGCCTTGGCATGTGTTTCCCTTGGTGGACAGATACTGTATGGTCTGTGAACTATAAAGTATCACCATGTTCCATCCCCTGTAGCAGGTGCTTATCATTGTTTAGGGATCCTTTGTTAGACATGTCAGTCATGTTCCATCTGGGGAGCACGAGCTCCATTTTACCCTCTAATTCTTATATTTAACCTTATCTATTGTTCCACAGTTGTGTATTTTAATATAGTTCTGCTACTATTAAGCCTTCCACTTCTTCATTATTGACAGTCCCATTTCAGCAACAAGCTTGCACTTAGTCCTTTTTGCCAGCCCCCTTCCCTTCTCCCCGAAAACAGGAAGCTCTTTCCTAGTTCCTCCTTCTACCCTATTTTAATAGATAAGCCAGCAGACAAAATGTTGTTCTTCTTGGACTGGACATTAATATCTTCCAATGCAAATTAGCACTCCTGAATGCCTTGGTGCAAGTCACAGCAGCCCAACATCAAACTGGGCTGTGGAAACTCCTGTTGCTATGCGGTGTTGTTGCTAGACATTACACAGACAGGTACCATGCTCAGGTCAGGCAAGATGGCACTGTGTATGGGTCCCAGTTCCCTCTCTGTGATGTGCAGGAGAAACATGATTTAAATTAGGTGAATATTAATAATCTGGAAGGCTGAGCAACCCTGAAATGGTGAGCTGTGGTTGCACTTGATCACAAAAATCTGTCCCAGGTGGGCTTGATGCCCCTCATCCTTTCACCAGTTTAGAGAAATCTACTATTAGTGTCATGTGTCAGTTCTAGCTGCAGTATCTACACTTGAAAGCAAACAAAAGAAACAAACCCACCCCCTTCCCCTCAAACACCTCTATTACAGTTCTAAAGTACATTGTCTTTGGCTGAGCTGTGAGACTAGAGATCCAGACAAAAACATCTATTAACATTCTGAAGGCACATTTGTTAACTGCAGAACTGTTTCACTCAGTACCATGACTAAATTATTTTTATACAAATTACATTGTTTCCCTAATCACCTCGGGTACTTCACTTGGAAGACTTCCTACTTTTCTGCATCAGACTGTCAGGTATTACTTAGAAAAGCTTCACACCAAACTTGCTTTGGAAGATGTCTGGAGTAAAAGGCTGCTATTTTAACCCATTCCTGTGAGCCCATCTGCAGGCCTTTTGCTGTCAGGAACTTTGTTTCTTAGCTCGTGTTTGATATGGTGGAAACCTTGTGAGAGAATAGCTTATGTTTTTCTAGCATCTGAAGCACACTGAGACTGGTTTTAGTCATTTCCCTGAACATTATATAATCTAAACTGACTCTTTTAGTTTGAATCCAATCTCCCTTGTCCTGTCACCATATGCTTTGTAAATAGTCCCTTCCCATCTTTCTTGTAGGCTCCCTTTAGGTACTGGAGGGCCGCATTTAAATCACCACTAAGCTGCCTCTTTTCCAGGCTGAACAATCCCAATTCTCTCAAGCCTTTCCTCATAGGAGAGGTGCTCCATCTCTCTAATTGTCTTAGTTACCTTTCACTGGACCTGCTCCAGCAGGTCAATGTCCTTCCTGTGCTGGATACCCCAGAGCTGAACACAGTATTCCAGATGGGGTCTCACCAGGGCAGAGGAGAGGGGCTACTCTTGGTGTAGGGACTGGAGCACCTCTCCTGTACGGAAAGGCTGGGAGAATAGAAGGCTGAAGAAGAGAGGGTTCAGGGGAATCTCATCAATGTACATAAATACCTGAAGGGAGAGTGTAAAGATGGAGTCAGGCTCTTTTCAGTGACAGGACAGGACAAAACAGTGGCAGTTCATCAGAATTCAGGCCATATTTATCAGGCTGGGTTCTGTAAGGTATCTAACTGTGGGAGATGTTAGTCTCTGCACAACAGGCTCAGGAAGAACATACAGATATTGTGACACTGAGGCCAGTTGAGATTGCAGACCTTCAGCACTGTTGTAAAGGGAAATATAACTGTTGATAGCAAGAGGCTGGCTTGCATTTTTTTCCCCATCTTCTTGGTTAGAGGCACCTATTTTATACACCAGACAAGTTAAAGAAAATCTGTGCTAAATGGCCTGAAAATCTCATACCTCTAAAAGCACAGTTCACATTCCTGCAGAAAAGAATGTTCCAGGCTAAGACTTCAGATTTCCTTCCCTCCCAGCCCTTAGCTACTTTAACCATGAGATGATTCAGCCTCTAACCAATTCATTGCCTAAAAAACCCCTATAGCAAAAGTTTTGTGTTAATCACTGGCAGCAAGTGCTGAGATCTGAATGCTGACAACGCTTTTAAGGGATAGCCTAGCTACATAGGCGTATCACCATGTCTTTGGAGATTTATCTTGGATATGGAAAATAGGATGGTCTGGGAATCTGGGCTGACCCATTTAGGGAATGGAAAAGAATTTGTGATTGAGAGATGCACATACAGGGATATAAGAGTAGCTCTGTATTCTAAAGCGAACAAGTAAACAGTCAGCAGTATAATAATCTGTAAGGCATTTGATCCCAATAAACCATCTTAATCCTTAGGGCTATTCTGGCAGTAAGAGATAACTGCACAGAAGCAGAAATGTTCTTAGCATAAACCTCACATATCTATGTTTACCGTGTATATTAGACAGTTTCAGATTCTTCTCCCCTCCTTCCCAATACTGATGAGCACTTCATCCAGTCTGCTAGCTCCTTACTTCACTAACAAGAGCCCTTTAATTTGGATTTTTATTATTTCCAGCAAGGGCTAAGACAAAAGGAAAATCAAATAATAGAAAAATGCTTGGGACAGATGCTCCTCTACTGGCATGTCCTCTGCTTCAGTAAAGTTTCGCTACAGATTTTGATTTTAGTAGACATACATGTGGTCCTGTGCTTTGTGGGAGGATGCATTTCCACATCTCTGCAGTTACCAAGGCTCTGAGCGGAATGTTTTTGTGGCTGTCTCCTGGCTGCCGCATTGTCTTCATTGTTGTCTGCACTGCAGACAAAAGGCTATGGCTCAGAAATGCAGGGGCAATGAAGTGCTAAAAGTTATTTAGTTTGTTGTCATGACTAAAGGTTGAGAGCAAGAGCACATCCTAGCTCCAAAAGTGGGTAGTGGCACTGCGGGTTATGTGACCATGTTATGTTCGCACCTTTCAGGCAGAGGCAGTAGTTAAAGCAGAGCACAGCCGAGCTGCAGCCGCTTGCTGTTCAAGACGCAGGGCTGTGAGGTGGTGGGGGTTTTTTTTGTTTGTTTGGGTTTTTTTGTTTTTGTTTTTTAAATAATTTTCAAGCCAGCACTTGATCCTCTAGTACTGGAGTCCTGGCATCCAAAGACACTTCGTCCCTGTCTGGTATTTCATGAACATACAGGCCTTGTCATCAGCGCAGACATATAGTGCCTGCTGCTGCTGGTCTGCTGCTGGTGCTCTGCTGGCCTAACCAGTGAGGCAGAAATGAAAAGGGGGTTATGATTTATTTCTCAGCAATCTTCTGAATAAGGGTGAAAATTGTTCCATAAGTTTTTTTCATTGATCAATTAGTTTGCAAAATCTTTCCTGATTAGGTGTGTGAATGGCCATTAGGTGCCGGGCTATCACTAAGTTCAAGATTGTATGCTGAAGCCAATTTCCCACCCTCCCCCACCCCCCCAAAAAAACCCCGACAATATTGTTCAGGTTTAGACTGCCAGCACAAATGTTACCATGTAATGCCATTAAAACAATGCACATTTATTTGTGTTGTGGAATCTTCAAGATCTGTATCTGGAATTTGAGTTCCCCTCAGTTATGCAAATGATAGTGCTGAACATGACAACAAAAACATTATCCTAGCTGGGAACTGCTCCAGGTGGGACAAAACAACCATTTTGCATCAGTATGTCACATATAATAATAGCTTTAAATTGCTTTTTTTTAAAACAATTTCTTGTTCTACTTCATATTGTATCGCAAGGATTTGTAAGAATTTTAGCTTCAACAAAGGTATATCTGCATGGGTGTCAATGTAAGAAATGATCCTTAGCATATGGGATACATTATGTCATCCTATTGATTGAGAAGTTGAGAAGTAACGTATGGATCCTTTGAATTATGTGAGGAAATCCAGGCATGAGAGTGCAGTTGGCTTCAGAATTGCACATCAGCATATTTTGTTGATGAGTTTGTTCTACATTTCATTAAAGTTCTGCTCCAGTGCTCTCTGAAATCAGTGGCAAAGCATTTCTTGACTTCAGTAGTAAGTGCTCAAGCTGCAATATATGTTAATGCTAAATAGTAAAGTATTATGTCTGGTGTGTTCACCCAGGATGTGTATGTTAGGTGCAAGAGCCCATGCTCATGTTAAATGCAATAGTCCTGTGGATGGATTTGGCTTAGATTTTACCCGGGTATGCTGGGTATGCAGTTTATTTTCTTCCCATTTGCCAAGAAAATGGATCAATGAAAAAGCAATAATATGCAATCAGATATGAAGCATAAGAATTGTAAATCTACTTATAGGTGTCTTCCTGTAGAATAAATCTTGATATTATGGTCACTTAAAATGAATCCTGTTTTTTGATGGCCCAGAAACCTCAGGAGAAGAGAGAAGCCTTTGAGGTGCTTGATAGTTTACTATACACTCAGAGCTTGTGTTAACAAAGCTTTGAGGGTGGAGAAACAGTCCTCAAAAAACTTCTCTTGTTACCAAGTAAGTCTTTACAGTGCATACCATCATTGTTATTCTTTATGATCATAATGTGGCTAATATTAAAAAAAATAAATCTGTGAACACCATGCGGTAAAGGAAAAAAGAAAAAGTTCGAACTGTTTTAAAAGTAAAACTTGCAGAGATTCAGAGATTTATGGAAAGGAAGTGCTCTCTGTTTACTGAAGGGAAACTTTGCCATCAGCTTCAAAGGAAGTTTTAGTAGGTTCTGAATGTTTGTAATAGTTATGACTCAGTTGATCTAGATTACAATATCTTTGTTATCTAAAGTCTTGACAACATTATGCATTTCAGGGCAGACTGTGAAAGACAACAATCAACTTCAACTCCCACTGACCCAGGAGTCAAAGGGCTGTGGTATGGTATTTAGTCTTACTTCCTGTAATTATATGTAATAAAATTGTGTTGTCATTGATGTTATCATAATTTGTATAAAAAAGTTGTTTGTAGCAAAATATTACCGTTGCCAGCAATCTTCAGGAGTTCTCAGATGGTAAAGCTAGACTCTGGCAAATGAGAAGTTGTTTTTGGTGTTCAAAGGCATGCATGTGCTTCTGTCTTTACCAGTATGTATAAAACCAGAACACTTTAAATAAAAGTTGAAAACCTAATAGTTTCCATTTTAAATGGTCCTTTCTTAGTTTAAAAGTGTTTTATTTTTAGTACCTCCTGTGTTTACATCATTTGCCCTAAGTTTTCTGACAGTCGGCTCTTAATTTGGAGGAGTTAATGTTAATGGGAGGATTGGATGTGTTCTACCTCTGGCAGCACCAAATGTATTTTGGAGGCATGAGTAAACAGGGGGAGAGTCTGGAAGCTAATCTTTTTACAAGCATGGACTTTCTATATAACCACAGGCAAGTCTTTGTCTCAGTTTCCATCCTTGCACAGGGGAGGTACTAGGAGCAGCTCACAAGGGAACCATGGATATAAATTAACATTTGTAAGTCAGGGAACAGGCAAAAGTGAACGATCATATGATGCAAAAAGAAGTGGTAGAGATCAAATGCTTAGGGAGTTCAAATAGACCTACTGAAGAGTATCCTGCATAGTATCAGTAAACTCTAGTTCATAATACGTGTGGAGAAAAGGGCTTGATTCAAGTTATGTGAAGAGTCCTAGCCCTGGCACAGCTCAGCTTGTGCATTCTTGGGTTTGGAAATCAAAATCCCATTCTTCACCTACTGCTTTACTGGGTGCATGGCTGTGCACTGCATGCAAGCCCTGTTTCTCCCTCTTCATTTTCTCTTGCAATTAGCCCTCGGAAACTGCTCCTCAAAAGGGCCTTCCTCATCACTGTGTGAGTGATCCTTCTATGTATCTCTTATTCCGCCGGACTAATGCTTGTGTTACCATCACTTGATGGTAGTAACAACTTTAAATTACTCGGACGAGCTGTAAGACAGAGACCTATGAACTATCTGCACCAAGGAGGTCATGCCTCTGAACTATCTGCACCAAGGAGGTCATGCAGATACAATTACGGATGCTTTACACAGCCTTTGCTCTTCCCATTTCCGCTTCATTTCTATGGTGTGATTCAGTCCTGTTTTGTTGTCTAGTGTTTTTAACACTTTATGTAAGTACTCTTGAGATCCACATGACGAGTGAATTTTTTCATGGTGTTCTAAATATATAAATATATGTATTTCTTTTCCAGTGAGTTTAATTTTCCACATGTAGCAGCCAAAGCTGTCAGGCATAGTGCCTGGCTTACGAGCCATTGAAGAAAAGGTTTTCCCAGCTGCTGGCTCAGGATTTTGCTGACCCATGTGGACATTGCCTCTTTGTTGACTTCTGCGGACAGGCAGACAAAATGATGCATGGAGGGGTAGATGAAAACTCTTGCTGAATGGCTTTAGGTTGTGCTTGGTGGCAGGAGTACAGGTTTGTGCTTCTCTTGGGTTTTTACAAGGTATGGAAATGTGCCAAATATTTTTATTCTTTGTCTACTTCAACTGAATTTAAGGAAACAACATACTCATGCAGCTTCATCCTAGTATGCTGAAACAGAGTTCTCTCCATTCAGTTTACAGCAGATCTGAGCCATCTCTCATTTTTCCTCTAAAGGCAGGGGAGTTATGTGTACCCCATGTAAGAGAGAGTGAGCCGAACCTTGTCCAAATGCCTACACCATTTGGTACTGCAAAAGCCCAAGCAATTAACACTAGCTAATTAACTTATCTGACTACTACACTGAAACTGCCTCAATTTTTAAAGATGTTTATGTAGTTGATTTCCCCTGTTTTCAATAAGAATTAGCCACCTTAATACCTTTAAAATGAAGCCTTTTTTCAGCTATATGCAGTCCAACACAATCTCCTGTGTGTGCTCTTTTCCACTCTCATGCAATCCATGCGCCGAAATTATAAACATCAAATCCCTGCAGACCAACCACTTACTGAAAAATTACCTTGAATGGCACTGTATTTGCTGATCTGTGAAAGACAACATGAGCAGGTTCTCCAGAGAAATGGGGTTATCAGGAATGTTTGGGGACAGACAGGAGATATTGCACTATGTGCAATGTGTATTATCTGAAGAGAAAACAGAGTGATAGCTTGCTGCATAAGGCAGTGGTTTACGTCACATAAGAGGTTCTATTTTTTTTTCTTAAATAACCCAACAGATGTTGCTTACTGTGGGGAAATTTTTTGCCAGTAGAGTAAGAATCAGCCAAGACCTTGCACCCCAACCTCCTTCAGTTATCATGACACCCCAGGTTACAATACTTTTTTACCACCCTTGCCAACATGCTCCCAGAGCTCAGCTAGGGTCCTGTCCAGGGAGCCAAACAGCAGGCAATAGTATTTTTTTCTTGTGCTATTACCTCTACGAAGCCAAGAAGATCTTATGAGGCTGACAGCTGGAAGGCAAGTCTTGTTGCCATTCCAGCTCTTTGTTACCGCTCACATGTGGGAGGGCAGTGATTTGTTCTACCAAACAAGAAACATCTACGGAGCCAGTGCCAACCTTGGCAGCTAGGGGGATGTATGATAAAATAGGAACAGCTGCATGTGACTGTCTGTATGTTCTTATAGGGCACTTTACAAAACTTTGTGATCTTGCACACCCCTTTTAGACTGATAGCATTAAAATCTGCATCTCCATAAAGGTAATGCTCTTAGCTTTGGCTCTAAGTGTCAAGTCACATTCATTAATTACCATTCACATGTCTTTGTCCTCTTTTGGAGTCATCATCACCTTATGATTGAAGATACTTCACTATGGAATTGAGGGGGAAGGATATTTGTCTTTTAATCATTATTACAAAATTGTCTGACCAGTATGTTCTTATTTCTCGAGGAAGAAAAACAGCCTGTGATGGCAATTGCAGAGGAGACCAGTGTCTTTGCCCTCCTTCCCAGGCCAGAGGCATGGACAGAAATATCTGGAAAAGGGACCAGCACTGAAGTTGCTTTTCACTAGTCCTTTTCTGCAACACCAGGACTGGGAAGGCTATAGCCCATTTGTTCTCAGACCTTCATGACTTGTCTTAGCACTTGTAAAGAATGTCTGCAACTGTGCAATAACTAGAGATGTGCTGATCAATTTTGGAACAATAGAACTAGGCATCTAAGAGAGGGATCTTCAGAAAGTAATACAGTAAGTGGGATATTACACCAGTAGAAAATGCTGGGAAGAGGAGCAGCTGCCAAACCCTGGTCCTTGAAAAGAGCTACATCCCTGCCACAGTGATGTGGTAAGACAATTGTGTCTGCTCCAGATTTTGCAGTGAGTCCAATAAAGACCCATGAAGATGAATAAGTGATTGGATCATCTGTTGCACAAGGAGAGGCTGAGAGAGCTGAGATTGCTTAGCCTGGAGATGAGAAGGCTTATGGGGAATCTTACCAATATGTATAAACACATGAAGAGAGGCTGTAAAGAAGAGAGCGCCAGGGTCTTTTCAGTGGTACCCTGAAAAAGGATAAAAGGAAATGAGAATAAATTTTAAAAAGTGTTAAATTGCATCTAACCAGAAAAAAAATTGTTTACAATGAGGATGGTCACCCAGAGCAGAGAGATCATGGAGTCTACATGTGAAGATAAAAAACCACAAATAGACATAGTCCTGGGCAATTTGCTGTAGCTGACTCTGCTTTAGAGTGGTACTGCTTGGACTACATGATCTCCAGGGGTCTCTTTCAATCTCAACAATTCTATGATTCTGTGAGGAACCAAAGACACACAATAATCCTAAGCCTTTTAGGCAGCAATGAAACCTTCTTTCTGACATTTTCATTTAGCCTAAGTAATAAAATGATCATTAGGTGACAGACAAAATGAAAAAAAGTGTGAATGTAGCCAGAAGGTTAGGGTAAATCAGGTCAAAATTTCTTGCTTCACGTAATATTTCATAATGACGTGAAGTATAACAGGTTTTCAGAGAAGCAGTGAGAAAAAAAAATATTTTTTTCAGCACACCAACTGCATGGTGATAAGGAAATTTTCTGCAATATTAGAAGAGGCAATTGGGTTCAGACCTCGATCTCCCACATACCAACTGACTGCTCTAGTACTGGTAATATTAGGTGCCAGTCATCACCCAGGAACTGAATGATTTTGGGAGGGAAACAAGAGAGGAATTTAGACCAGAACCTGTGGTTTTGATACTTGTGAGAATCTGTAAGTTGTTAGACTATTATTCACAAAAGAACTGAAAAAAATAAAAGAACCTGACATATCTATACACATACAGATTTTTAACTTGCAAACATGTAAGCAAAAACAATATAGAAAAAAAATCACAGAGAATAATCATTTTATCATGAGTCTAATTTGATTGTAAATGAAAACTGTGGAAAATGCTGCTCAAAAGATCTGTGGATTCCACCTAGGGGAAAAAGAAAGGTGAAGTCATCTTCTGTTGAAGAATGAAAGGGCTGTGAAACACTCATTTGGCTGAGCTCCAGATGCCTCTAAAAAGTAAAAAATCTTGCAGGTACCTTGGGAAGATTGAACCTGAAAAAACCCCCATACTCCTACGGTGAACAGAAGTTCTGCGCAATGTGCTAAATAAGACAGGATATTGGCAATTTTGCATGATGGCCAGAATCATAATAGACTATAAGTCCCAGCAGGACAACTGAGGGCCATCAGTAGCTGTCATTGGGGTTTAGGGACTCTCTGGGCCTACCTGGAAGGAAGTGAACACTCAGACCATCTACTTTAGGTGTCCAAGTCTGATCCTTAGCATGTAGCACTCAAAGTATGTAAACTATGTTCCTTAGGTAATAGGTGGAAGTCATAGATAAATTCAGAGGACCTAAATTAGATCCCCATATAAAAGGCTGTGAAGGTTTTTCTGCATCAAATTGGCTGTTCAAATCCCCCAAAGCATTTGGCTGCTGCAGCACACCAAACACAGACGCCTAGCCAAAGAAGAGGAATCCAGAAACGCATAAGCATCATGGGAAGAGCTACACACTTCAAAGGGAGCACATAAGAAAATGGGCCACATCTACAAAAGGGCATATGAAGTCAATGTCCTAGGTGTGCTTTTATCTGAGATGACTGAAACCCTTATTCCAGAGATCGACCCCACTGAAGTGGTGGTAGGGGACAAGGGGTTGGGAGTGGTGTGACAAAGACCCGAGACTCCAGTTGAATTTATATCCCTGCAAAGGAGAGAAATAAGCTTCATTGGACTAACAGAAGAATGCAAACAGTAACACGATTCTAGAATTTGGTGGCTAGACAACACTCCCATGGGATGGGTGATGCTTACATCAGAGACTAATTACACCTTTAAAAGTCTGGAATTTCCCTGAAGTCTTTTAGAAATAAAAACCCGGCAACATCCAGGGCTTTGGGAAGAACATTTTATTGCTAAGCATATCTTTAAACAAAATGCAACTAAGAAAAGAAAAATAATCAAAAAGGAAGAAGAAAAAGAAAGGGAAAAAAAGCAATAACATCACAAAAACTCAAATAAAAATTCTTCAGGTTGTCCATAAAGCAACAGGGATATGGTAGAAGCCCACATACAGAAATGCACGTTTCAAAAACTGTCCAATATAAACTTACACAAAAAAGGAAAGTGTAAATATTTTTTCCTTTAACTTAAAAAAGGAAAGCGAAAAGGAAAGGAAGAAAGAAAGCAGGAAATCATTTCACAAGACTCCAAGACTCCAAGAACAGCAATCTTTTACAGACATCAAGATATAATCAACTTTATATAGTTTCGGCCAGTTAAGTCATCTAAAATCGTGCTTTCATACCTTTTTAAAACCTGTCTTTTTTTTCTTTTTTAGTATAAAAAATAAAAAAAGAAAAAAAGCTCAACCTCACACACACGCACACGCACCACACACACGCACACATACACGCACTGAAAATATTTGTTAACATGAACACATCTTCTCTAAATGTTTGAGAAGACTTTTTTTGAATTTAAGTTCCCATGTGCGTGTGTGTATCTGATGACACTTCTTCAGAGTCAAATATTCATGCGACTTATAAACACCAGCAAGAGTAGATTTCTAAACCTAAACAGCTGATTAGTTTTCATCTGCATTCAGCAAAAGTGTACATTTCTGATATTCCAGAGTTCTCAATCCTTCTCTTTTTTTTGTTGTTTTTTCTCTCTTTCTCTCTCCCTCATTTGCTTTGTTGCACATGATAGGCATGGCCGTCAAACCACCTCGCTATTGTTCTGTACAGTAAGATAATTCTTTTCACAGTAACTGAGAAAATGTAGAAACCAAACAACCAAATTAAATAAGTTAAATAAAACAAAAGAAATTCCCAATTTAACCATAAAACAGTATATACACCATCAGGGTATCCATATAGAAATTATACTAGCAAAAAAATAGTAGTAAAATATGTAAACAAAATTTCAGATTTTTTTTTTTTTTTTTTGACACAGGTAACTGTGACAAAGCTAAAACACACACTTCACATTTTAAGGTTTGTTTTTGTTGTCTGTTTCTTTTTACTCTGTTCTTCAAGAACATTCTCATTCCACATTAAGACCATAACAGAACTTCTGTTCCAGTCGTCCCATCAAACATACCATGATAAATATATCTGTGTGTATATATATATATTATATTATTAAATTAATTTTTCTTTATTATTTTTGTGTGTCACAGCAGCTTTATTTATTTTCTTTTATATAAAAGAGAAGGAAAAGGAGGAATAGGGCAAATGGAAGGACAGAGATGATCTGAATTGTCAAGCTACAAAATTAAAATATTACATATGAAAAACAGTGATATGTCAAAAACCCTATGTATTTTGCATTCTTTTACAAGTGTTTAGCTTTTCTGACATTTATTGGTCTTGTCACAAGTCGAACTCCAGTAGCGTCTTTCTGATCTCTTTATGAAACCAATTTATTATTATTTTTTGCATGCATTGCAATCGCACAGAACCAGAACCCAGTGGAAGGCTCCTTTATTTTTGCACAATATATTCAGCTCAGAATAGTTAATAATTTTTTAAGCATTCTTTTTTGAATCTCCAAATTCCGTTAAACGTACTTTGGCTGTGCTAATGCATACTAAGTGCTGTACTCAGATAAAGCTGATGACTGATCAGAACAGACACAAACTTGTCTACTCTGCAGCTCAGTTGCAAATACTGGAGCCAGATCCAGGGAACCAGCTTTCCATGATAATTTTTTTCCGCACCACCCATCAGACACTTTCACTGCGTTGTTAGCAAACAACTTAACTGCAAGACCATGGATTCTAGAGACAACACAACCAGATATGCAGAGCAAACACCATGGGTAGCTTTTGAGTTCGTATATGGCAATAGTCTCTCTATTTATTATGGATTTTTTTCCCGAGATTTCTTCTCAACACATGTCCTGGTTCACCCCCTGCACTATTCCACTCCATTCTTCCCTCCCACACCCCAAAATGACCAAAAGAACCAAACAATAAGTAACCCAAGAAACAAAAGAAAACCAAACCAAAAAACCAACAATCTCCAAAATCATTTATTCCCCTCCTCCAATCTCGAAAAATTATATGTATGCTGGACACAGCCAGATCAGTTTGTTCAGTATTTCTTTGTTGTTTAAGAATGTTTTTATTTTTTCCTTTTTCTTTCTTTTTTTATTTTTTTTTTTTTTAAATAAGTGAACTGAAAAATTATCGATACAGTCAGGGATCACGAACATTGTTAAAGACTCACTTGGAGATATGAAACAAGTAAGCCATGAAGTCTTCTACCTTTGCAGAAAGTTCAGCGGAGGAGGAGATTTGGAGATGTCCAAGTTCACTAACAGAGCAGAGCTGTGCGCGCCATCTCCAGAACGCTAAGTGTGCTTTATAATACATTAGGGCAAAGTTTGCTGACTCCAAGCGATGACTGAGACATTAACAGTCACTGCTGAATTTTTTTTCCCAATACTTTTTCCCACAAACGATATCTCCCAATCATCTCGTTCGCTGCAATGATTCTGATATTTCAGTTAAATCTCATTAAGTATTTATATATTTATATATAAATAAGTATTCTTTTTTACACATAATACTCTTTGTCCTTATTTTTCTGCTTCTTATGGCCGCTCTTTGAGCTCTGCTGCTTCTCCTTCACGAGCGTGCCGTTGCTCTGGGCTGAGTTGCTGATGTAGTTCCGCGTCTCGTCCACCTGATAGGACCCCTCGTCCCTGTTCCTGTACTTGTACATGGCGTACAGGAGGATGAGGATGCAGAGGGCGGCAGCAGCCACAATGCCGACGACCATCCCCGTTGTGCTGCTCGACTCGCGGACCACCTCTGAGGCCCCCGGAACCCGTCTGATTCCTGGCTCCGTGGGGTTTGCTGTGGGCACATTACGGAACATGGGGGAAGTGATTAGCGGGCTCTTCAGCTTTGTGCTGTCTAGCTCATAGGCAGTGGGCAACGGAAGCAAGACTATGTCAGGCTGGGGTTTGAGCTCACGGTTATTCATTTTGCCGGCTGGCAATTTGGGCACCATCCCAGTCGAGGACGAAGCTGTGGAGCGGATCAGCTCAGGGGACAAAGACGTGGTAGTAGTCCTACCAGTTTCGGAGACTTTGTTAGGTCTAAAGTCCTTGGATTCCCACTTGGGTGCGTGTGCTTTGTAGCCACCTTCGAAGATGGAAGTGGAAAGACTCTTATCTGTTACCAAGGAGAAGGTGGTGTAAAAATCTTCATCATCAGTAGGGGGTAGGTTAGAGTCAAAGGTTTCCCCTGAGCCATACCCAGATATCACCAAGCCATCATCATCACAACCATCGCTGCCTTGGTCCGACAAGCAAGGTAACCCCGCCTCAGAGGTCATGGACAGGGAATCTTTGGTGGTCTCAATAATGGTGAGGAGGGGGCGAAAGGTTGGGGGAAGTGTAATGAAAGGTGCACGAGTAGCAATAGGAGGGATATCTAAAGGGTCTTCTACAAGTAGAGGAATAACTAATTCACCTCCTGGGATGGAAAAGAAAAAAAAAGAAGATTAGTACATTTTAATGACACAATGCACCATTTTCTGTTCACTGACCTCAAGAGCAAGATAATCTGGGCATTATGAAAAGGTATTAGGGATCAGGTCTCTCATTGTAGCTACACTACCAACATACTTTTGTGGGGATGCCTTTCCTTGTTCCCTCCCACCCTGCTTGAACATTGGTACACTTCCATTTCCTACTTATGCTAGGTATGTACAGTGAAATACTCAGAATTTTTGGGGACACAAAGTTTTTGACTTTTGAAGATACTCTCAAGTGACTCAGTGGTCATCCGTTTTTTGAGTGATCTTTCTTAAGCATTTGGTTAGAAGACTAATTAAAGGAATTATTTTTGAGTTCCATAGACCAAATTCTCATAGATGTAGTTTTTACCACGCATCTTGCCAGCTTTAACTCTTCTGATTCTTTTAATTTAAAATAACATTGTATTTCTTCTCCACCATTGTAGTTTAGAAGTACTTTCCTTAAGGCATTTCCCATTCATCCATTTTTTCTTATCTGGCTTTTAAATTGTGGGACAGTTTATGAAAGTGAGGGATGGAATAAGAACCAAGTACTTACTGGGGTCCATGAACTCCCAGACCTCTACTCAATGGTCATCTCTTTTCAATCTTTCTTTAGCATTCTATTTGACACTAGGGATGTCCCTTTCCTTGCATCTTTTGGGGCTACTAGAGCCATACTATCTTCATCTTCAGTTCTTCTTGATATTCTTTTACTACAATTTGATTAAAAATTAAGATAGGTTTTATTGTAATTGATGATATAACTGAATAAGGACTTCGATGAACCAAGTTACCACTTGAGCCCAGGATTGTACTGCAGAAGTTGTCTTCACACATACTGTTACTTCTTGATAGGCAGAGAGTTGTGATCAGTTCTACTTGTTTCTAACATGATGGTTACCTGCCTACAGAGGACTAAAAACAAGGTGGATTTATGGTCTACTCTTGAAGTAGAACAAACTGTACCTTTGTTCCTTGCTACAGTATAAGCTGAAACTGAAATGAGAAAATCAGTGTATCATTTCTATGATGTGGATTCTAAGCAGTAATATTTCTACTTTTAGGGTAGTAGCCCTGTTTTGTCTATATATTGTAATATGACTGTAGCTCTACTTTTGAGTTTATGGGTGATTACCACTCCATTGTTGTATTCCAGTGTGGAATTTTATTAATTTATCCAATTCCTTTAGTTCTGATTACATAGTCTTTTGCTGACATACTGGTTGCCAACACTTCTTTAGAGTGAGCCATATTGCTTTTGAAAGTTTGTGTATAAATTGTTGCTTAGGTAAATTTTCTTGGGCTAGCCCCTTAAGTAAGCTGCTTAAAACATACATTGAAGAGTGCAGCTGACATCATGAGAGTCATCTAGATCTGTTCAAAGGAGTGCAACTCAGCAAGAAGTATTTGTAACGCCTTGAAAATTTTGATTTATACTCACCATTGCTTAAGGAAGGATATGTAAAAGGAATTATAGCTTCTTAATAAATAATTCTTGGTTTTAATTGTGTATTAGTAACTGCTAATGAACAGTTTGGCATTGTTACAGTGCTGAGTGGCATTAGCATCAAAATTCTGCTCTCTCAAACCTACCCTATATATTACATGCACTTGTTTCCCATTGAATTCTGCCCATAATGTCCATGGAAGTTCTGTAAGGAATAAGTTATAAAATCAAAACTCCTTCTAAATGTATTTGGAGAGAAATATATATCTAAACAAATTACATATTGAAGATGGCAATATACTGAAAAAGGTACTTAACAGTTTGATTAAATCTGGGTGGCAGCAATATGGCTTATTCTTTTCCTTAATGAGAAACTACTGGTGACACAGTTTAGTCAATTGAAAAAGGTCAGAATTATCTCAGAGGTACCAGGGAAGAAATTAGGCCAAAATAAGAAATGTGCTACTTTGCATACTTTCATGCAAAGTTAGTTTTAAGTTAAGATACAAAGGGCTAATTTGAACACTTTCAGTTTTCTGAGTTACCTCAGTGTCTTCATACACCTCTTTTGTTACTGGTTGGAGAAGGAAGAAATAAGTATCGATCTCTGCAAACTACATGTTTAAAAAAAAAATAAATAAAAAAAAAAAAAGGCAGAGAGCATAGTCTGCCAAACGGCTGCACGGCATTTTGTGCTTATGCATCTGAGCTGTTTTCTGAGCAATGTAGAAACTAGAGCATGTAATATGATTTATATATGTCCAGAAGCCCTATGCGTGGCTTGAGTAGAGCATCTATAATCTATGCAAACAGGTGGGCTCGGGATGAACTTGGAGTCTGCCTCAGGGGGAAAGATCATCTGTGAGCCTGGTAAAAAAAAAAAAAAATTGAGTAAAAATAACAGTATTTAAGTAAGGATTGCATTAAATTGCATGAGTCAGAAATTTAAGTTCCAGAAAGTCAGGGATAGAAAGTGTTCCTTTAAACAATTTTTTAAGATCAGTTAAATAGCAGTATTCATCTGTGATTTTCATTCACCATCTGTGACACTATTGGGAAAAAATCCATTTGGCAGCTTTTAATTGCTCATCTAGAGCTTTGAAGTGCCTTTGTTCTTAAAAGCTATTATACTGGTGCACAGCCTCAGTATGCACTTGATCTGCCACACACTGGGGCAATATTTTGGGCAGTTTTCTTCGAAAGAGAAATTATTTTGGTGCTATTAATAATTAATTTTCTGGAAGGAATCAGACATATCTTACATTTAATATGAAGACTTTCCTTTTGCCCCAATAACCCTTACATTTAGAACTAAGTCATAGTTCTATAGTTTTTCTATCGTTTTTGTTGCTGTTGAGGACTTGAATGATCGAGACTACTGCAACTATTAAACGATCATGGTCTTCTTGAAATATTAAGTAAAGTCTGTTGGATGGAAGACAATAGGACAGAATCAGGAGTTTAAAAAAGTTTTCATCTCTCAATATATGTGAGAAGAGAAGTAACTTTCATACCAGGAAGACCAGATTAACTTTGATACAATTATTTAATCCTATCACTAGTTTTTATTTCAAATTGTCCAATGATCCATACTATGGTTACCTGCATGCTAAAGAAATAAAGAGGCTGTTTAAGGTCTTTCATTAGGAGTCACTTCTCCATCAAGGAGTAAATTTGTTACATATACTTTTGGGGAGTATCACGTAGATGGCTGCAAAGGTGGTAATGATGTTTTGATTTTATTTTTTTTTCTCCCTCTAACAGATGAACCTGTGAGACTGAAAAAAAGCTGTGTGAAAGTAAGTCAGAAAAAGCACCCTGGGTATCAGATCTGGCTTTGCTTTTAGTGCTGTGTTACGCATCTATGCAAAACTCACAGCAAACTCGAAGTTGTAGGTCTAACAGGATGCAAGCACAATGAATACTTCTTGGGGTATGTAATTTATAGAGAAATAAAAACATCCTTTAATATGGCACAGTAAAAATGCCAGTCAGTCTAAAAGAAATGTGTTATTTAAGGATAACAGGGAATGTAAATTCTGAAAAGCTCCCAGGAAAGTGTGAGAAATATGGTCAACAATATCTGCTGGGGGGAGCAAGTGCAGACTTTCATATAATGCCTGCAAGCAACTCTGTTACTGGTACTATAGTTCTACTTGTAAGAGACACGAGGGGGAGTTTGATGACAAGTAGATTGTGAGTGTGCATGTAGGGGGAACCATCTTTCACAAAAGGACGGCTGAGGAAGCTGGAAGCTGCCTGGAGCCAGGAGTCCTTTAATGGAGAAGTGATGCCTCTTGCCCAAGGCCCAAGCTAGTTTCAAGGTAAGCACTGAAAGATTTAAAAGACAAAACGCCACTCGGTTGTCAAGAATAACTTATGCAGGATTTGGATCCTGAACAGTTTGTTGTCGAAGGCAAATGTTTTAAAGATTTAGATTTCTAGAAAAAAACTAAAGAGGAGTTTCCAAAAAACCTCACATGACAGTCTGGAAAGGGAAATACATTTGAGACAGGTTTTATGTTTGTCAAGTTTTTATTTTCTCACAATGCCTACCATTTTTTCAATTGCAAAATTAATGCTTTGCAGCCTTGAATAAAACTTAGAGGTTTAATTTCCAAATTGTTCTGTGCATATATATTTATATATATAAAAAAAGGCAAGGCTGCCACCTAGTTTGGGCCATGCCTTCCAAAAAAAGTATTCATGTGAAATTTAGATTCTGTTTGTGGATTATATGGGCTGTTTCCTGATAGCTAGATGTTATTTCCCCAATTTTTTTTCTGTTGGCTCTTAAGCACCAGTTAACAGTGTTCACCTGTATGCTGCAAGTTTAGGACTACTTTAGCAATCCAAAGATTACAGAAGGATTTTCCACATTTATTTTTCACCTATCCTGTGCTTTCTCTCCTAAGCAGGGAATGGATGTTTCCAAATGGAAATATGTTTTTAAAAAAGTTTCTTTTGACAACACAATGCCGAAGAACTAAACAAAAGAGAAACGGATAAAATGGTTTCCTCTGCAGTGATGTAGATGCAAAACTAGTTTGCCCATCAATAGTATACCTGGGAAAACAAAACATAACATAACATAACATAACAAACCCCCAAAATCCCAAAAAACTGAACATCAGACTGGAAGGACCACTGACAGAACAAAGGTCTGTGAGGTGAGAAACCTTTTACTATGTAGCCCAGTGCTTTGCTTGGCCTTCTCATTCCACAAAGTGTGCATATATTAATTAAAAATTAGTCTTTTAATATAGCACATATACTACTTTCATGGGCTTGTGTTTTTCTTTAAACTACCAAGAGCACTGGGGATATAAAGGTCTGCTTTAGCCTTGGAGCTGCCCTGCTTTTTACTTTATGAGAGTATTTATAGATATATAATTCATACCTCTGGAGCTGCTCTCCAGTAAGAATTCTCTACCACTGGAGAAGACAGAGTGTTAAAAATTTAATGGAAGTCTTATGAACTGTGAGGATGTTGTGGGCAAGTCATGAATGCAGAGAGCACCAAAAAAATATGATAAAGAACACAACATGAAAAACTGCAGCAGCCACTGGTTTTCTTCTTTAGAGCCCCAACTACTTCAGTGGAGTCTCAGGTGTCAGACTGGTACAGGACAACAGGCACACAAAAAGGAAGCCTGAAAGATACATCTTCTGCTGATGATGATAAGGAACACACCTTATCGTCTCTCTTTTCTAGCTGTGATTGAAGAGCTTTTAAATGCCATCCATAAAGGCTACACAACTTATCCATTTCTGCAGACACTTGAAATTCTGCATCCAAAGTCTGCAATTTTCATTTTATTCTTATGATGTTCTTCTGAAGTTTGGCTCCATATTCAGTACGAAATACTTGCCACAGAAGTAATTCCTTACCTTTTCCCCCTCTGTATCAACAAAGTCATTCCTTACTAAAAGACTGAGTTAATAAATTTCAGTCTAATGGTATTTAGTTAATTCTCCTTTGAGTCCTCTGAGGATAAAAAGGGGAAATTATTTGGCATATAGTCTCTGGTTCACAGGAAAATGATGCTAAAACCTAGTAGATGAACATTCTTAATATTTTCTACTCTTGCAGTCTGACTTAATTGCAATTGACAGAGAGTAGTAGAGAGAGAAATGTAATTTCCACAATGGAATACTGCAACTTTTTATCTCAAATATCACCTTTCCTTTCAGAAACTATATCGTCCTCAGAGTGATTAGATAAAACTAGATTCTGGTGGAGTTGATTGAAAAGCATTTCCTAAGCCCCTCTCCGACTATATTAAAAGATATTAGTTAGTGCAGTGCTTCCCAATAGAAGGTTCATAAGCAACAGGACGGTACAGAGTTTGAGAAGTCATGAATGCCAAGTTAAGGCTGAGCTGTGTTTCATTGCTGTAAATTTTTGGTCCCCTTTGCGGAGTTTCAGTGAAACAGATATTAATACCTTCCAGAGAGGGCCTGATATTGTCTATGAGCAAGATTCTAGAGCAAAACCAGGTATTTTGTTGCCCTGACACTGAGCTGCTCTGAACCAATTGAAACATGCCCTCTTCTATCTCTGACCATTACTTTAAACTTTTATGATTACCTGGTGACAGCTTCCTACTCAGCATAATTATTTGTTCTGTTTACAACATCTGTTTTTGAAGGATCTTGACAATTGAACCTAAGATACCTGCTGAACCTCCGATATCTGCTGAGCACAGCATTATTATGCAGAAATAGTGAAAACACACGTGCTTATAAGGAAGCACAGCCTTTTCTTCCTTGTACTCACTGCTTTTTGAAGCAACTAATGCAAACCTCTTGTGTGACAAGGAAATTTTAGAGGTTCAGGACGCGTGTGCCAAATGCACCGTTTCTGGATGATGTTAGCGAGTCTGATACCGGCCATAACATGCTGGGTGCATTTACCTGGTAAGAGTACACTTGAGAGTATCATTTAGACTGGACATCATAACCAGCCGTGAAGAAAACTGATAGAAACAAAATTGTTTCATGGGAATCAATTCAGAATGATGTAGATCTGCATTAGGAAAATCCTGAGAATTACAAAAAGCTAAAGAGGTCCCATAATTTTTCACTTGTCATGGAGGTTACACCAGCAGGCTACATAAAATTTAAGTAGCATGAGAGAAAGTAACATTACTGGTGATTTGTGTGGGGAAAGGGGAAACAAAGCTTCCTAAGGGACCAAGAACGAATAGGAGCAAACTATCTCAGACTCCTTCACCCCCTCCTATGCACAATACAATATGGCAGTCGACAATATACAAAGAGCACATAACATAAAGGCAAATACAAACTGATTAAAAAGTAAATAAACTTATATATTTTTCCTAAAACAAAACAAAACCTAAAACAAAAAAGCCACGGCAACAAGCTCAGAAAAAAGGAAAACCAGAACCAGTAATTCACTTTATCAGCAAAATAAAGAATAAAACCTATGAGAACTGAAAAAAAAAAAAAAATCAAAAACGTTATTTTCTTTTAAAAAAGTAATCAAAAATACATAAAAATATTTAGAAAGCATACCACATTGATTTCATAACAGTCAACTTACATCAACAAATTGCCCGCATGTTTTTTGGCATGAAAGGAAAAATTTACAAAAGAAAGTTGTGTAAGAATGCTCTTGGACAAGTAGCATTGCCACATTCTTGTAACTTGCTTTTTTCATTGTTGTTTCTTAAAAACTTTTTTAGCAAAATGTTTATTATTTCTTTTTAAATATATTTGTTTTACAACAAAGGGCGATACAGGGAGGCAACAACACATACATCCACACCACATAACATGAAAAGAAAAAAATCTTGCACCTTAACAAATTTGAACTAGTTTTTTTTTTTCTGCTGTTTTTTGGTTGTATTTTTTTATCTTATGTAAAGTCGTTAGCATATTGCAGTTGAAAAATCCTGTACAATTTATAGAATTTACTTTTGCTTTGCATATCTACACACATAATGTTTTCTGAAAAGCAAAGTTTGTTGCTTTTTTGCCTTTTTGGTCAATTTGATATATATTTTTTTAAACATTTTCTTTTTTTCTATAATTTTTGTGTGTGTGTGTTTTAAGGAATGGATGACTGCACATAAAATTTTAACAATGCTAAAGAAAGGGGTGGTGGAGGGGAAATTATGGAAAGAAAAAATGCCTAGGGTGGATGGAGTGGGAGTGTAAAAATCTATGAGTGTACTACACAGGAGATGAAGATGATGGGAGTGAATGTGTAAGTCAGTTGCCATGTCCATGTAAGGGCGGTACGGAGTGATCTAGCAGCATTAGAGCTTCTGGCTGTAAGGAAGGGATGGGCAATATACAAAAACAAATGAGCATATTCATGCCCATCAACAAAAAGAAAGAACAGAACTCTAACATTGACAATCTCACAAACCCTAAGCTGCAACTTCTTCAACATGCAAGTTACAAAAAAATTAATAATTATAGTATTAATATTTACATTTTCATTAAAGGCTCTCAAATTATAAAAACTCTTAAGACTTTTCCCTACTAAAAATAGCAGTAAAAATACATAAACTAATAATAATAGTAATAATAATAATAACCAGAGAGTAAAACAAAAAAAAAACCAAGGAAACTAGTTTTATGCATTGGAATTAGAACAACTTCATCTGTAGCTACCCACAGCCTTCTTCTTCTAAAAATTATCTTTTCTGAAGTCCATCAAATTGACAACAGTATTCTCAGTAATTTGAGACAATAATTTCTTGAGCACATCAAATGAATGTTTTGAATGTAATGATTGTGTTGGCACCCCTTTCTCCACTGTCAAATTAAACTGCTTGTATATTCAGATTCTCCGGAGAATCTCAAAAATACAGCTGTAGGATTCTGCCAGTGAAGTAGTTCCTTATTTAAAGACAGAAATAGAGAGAAAAATTGCAGAAAACAATTCATAACTCTTTTGTTTTGTTTGTTGTTTTTTTTTTTCATTATTAGATTGGAACAAAGCAAATCTAAGATTGAAATTCAACCATTGAAAAGAAATACATTAAAATATAACTATGTAGAGATATACTAAAAAAAAAAGCAAAATAATTAAAAAGAGCACTTTGTTCCCAGGAAGAAGGGAGATAAGAACAACTGTGGGGGTTTGAAATTTTATTTTTAAAGAAAAAATTATTCCACACACTTCCAAAGATGAACAAACCAGATGCACACATTGAAAGGAACAGACAAAGCAGTCCAGGGACACTTTCGTAATTTGGATTTCTTTTTAAGAATTGGATTCTCTTTCCTTCTGTCCCACTCCTTTTTAAATTTGTTTTGAATTGTTGGCCAAAAACCCCACCACCCTTTAGTGTTGCTTTTTTTTTTAATACATCTTTTTTTTATCACTTATTTTTAAAATAAACATGGAGAAGAAAAAAAAAAAGGGACGTGCAGTCTGGATGTACATCATAAATAGACATAGAAAAAGATAGAAGAAATTGGCTGAGATCGACAAATGGGTTATATAGTAGCTTAATTTTACTGTAGGATGTTAATAATAATGCATGCTTAAAGTAAGTTGCATTTAGGGAAAGTAGAAAAACAGAACAGCAAGCAAGGACTTGGGGGGCGGGCGGGCAGAGGGGAAGGGGTGGGCAGAGGGTGTACCATCCATGCCTCTCCAGAAAGGACAAAGCACATTCCAGCAGGTTTTCCACATTTCTGGGGAAGGTCAGAAGGGGAAAAGGGTGAGGAGAAATCATAAGCTAAGCTAGGACACTCTTCACCCTGACTATGACCATCTATTTGAATCAACCACTCAAAATGCCTCAGATTCCATCCCTTGTTCTGGCTGTAACTTTCCAAGGCATTCCTGAAGTGACTGTCCAAGGCATTCCTGAAGTGAGTGGCATTTCTTTTCCTGTCTAGTGGCAGAAAATGCTGCCACTGCTAGCATTAGGATGGAGACTACTTTCTCCTATGCTACAAAAGCCTTTAAAATTCAAGAAAATATTACTAATCAGTTCTATCTGAGTCTTTATTAAAACTGGATTCCAAATGCTATATGTTCCATAGGGGTCCTTCAGCTTCCTCTGAAGTCACACAACATTGAGTTGGAAGGGACCTACAAGGGTCATCACGTCCAACTCCTAAGTGAATGGCCCATACAGGGATTAAAGCCACAACTTCGATGTTTTTAGCACTGTGCTCTAACCAACTGAGCTAATGTTTATTGACACAAATGATGTCCATACTTTTCTTGTATAAAATTTATCATCCTGACATCAGAGTCTTTCCAAGAAGGAATTCAGGACCCCAGCAAAAAAACCTGTTTTGATTGATATTTTAGAAGACAGCAAGAGTTACATATAAAGCTTTGGACCCTGCCTGTGAGGAATCTCTTCAGGGGATGGGAAAATCAGGCTGTAAGCACTGCATGTACTTTATCTTTCCATCAGGAATGCCAGCAAGATAATTTCATAAGCCATCATAAAGGTCATGATACCACCAATCGGTGGAAGTGGGGGCTATCTTGACACTGAATTTCTGGGAAGAATGGGGCTATCCTCCTTGTTGATGTGGCCAGGGGTACAAATAGGTAGGATGTTTTGGCACTTATTGACATGAGGAACATCAGCACCTCTAAAGCCACTGACACATCAGTATTAGTTCTGGGGAATGTTAAATAAGCATAAACCCCACAGAAATTTAATTGCCCAATTTGGTTTTAGATCATTGCTGAAAAGTGTCCAGTTCTGAGAAGAGTTGTATGAGAACTCCTGCTTCAGAAGTGATGAGGTTGCACTGACTAACAGCACAGTACAGCTGTAGCTGGAATGTACCATGCCTTGCTGGAAGACTACACTGGACCTGTCTCCTACATCTCTTTGGTAAACATGTTAGGAAGGGAAGAGGTCAAACCAAAGAAGAGGAAACCTGGTCAAGGTTATCTCAGGGACAGAACATGCAGGTTACAGGAAAAAAAAAGTTGGTCTACATAGGAAATTTCAGAGATTCATTTGTAGATCGGAAAAAATGGTTAGAAATAGGAAAAAAAAATTACAGAAGTGAGGCCTTTTCAGACCTCAGAGGAGATTTTTATTTGGCAAGGTTACAAGGCTAGTGTCCCTGGACATCACTCCCTACCAGGATTCTGAGCCTCTGGTTTAATTGTACTTGGGGAGTTTCACAAAGAGGCACTTAAGCTTTGAATTTTAATCAGTATTTGTCATGACTTGCAGCTGGATTTTCAGAGAAGTGAAATATCCCCCTTCAGCACATTAGAACTGAATGCCTTCTCTTTGAAGCAAAACAGACTGTAAGGGATAGGTCTGGTTGCCAACTGTGCAGTTTGTGTCAGGCCACTCCAGAAAATATTTATGCCCTATTCGACGATAAATATCTAACTGCATTGCATGTGGGTCTGGAAAAGCCTCTTACTGCCTGAAAGATCAATAGAGCTAAAGAACCACAGTTGGAGCCAGAGACATTTAAAGAGATGACAAGATTTAGTAAAAGAAATCTTGATGTTAGACTTACGAGAGGATTTGAAGGGTGCTCCGTGATTTATTTTGTTTACTTGGTCAATACAGGAGTGCTTGAATAGAATCAGAGTTCTTTCAAAAATCTTGGTCCAACAATTTCTGCTGAGACTGGGAGAATTTTCTTCATCGTTTAAAAAAGTTTTAGCTCTTAATAGTCAAAACTAGATGTCCGAATTTGAAAATTGGATCCTAAATGCTTCCACGTGAAGTTACAAGACAGTATTTTATTACTTAACATTTAGCAAATTATTCCTCAGAAAAACAAAGATTAAAAAGCATCACTACTGCAGCTTTATTTTATTTTCAAAACCTTAAAGGAGATTGAAGTAGGGAGTAGAAGCCTTTGTACTATCAAGGCTTACAAGCCTGTTGTTTGAAGGTTTGAGTCAAGATAGCCAACTGTTCCAAATGAAAAAATCCATATATTAAAACGAAAAGATTTTTAGAAAAAGTTGAGTGGTGTTAATTATAAAGTTGTATTTTGTAATTTCTTTGTTTTCAAGTTCCATTTTAAAATGAAAAAAAAAAACCCTGAAGGTAATGCACATTTCTCTGTGTGGGTGTACTAAAGAGCAATATGATCGATGGTAAACTAAGATCTAGGGCTGCACTACTGTGCCCAGGTTCATGCTTAGCCTCAGGAACTTGAGTCTTTTACCATTCTAGTCACAGAACCATAGAATCACAGAATCACGGAATATTCTGCGTTGGAAGGGAACCACTAAGATCATCAAAGTCCAACTCCTGGCCCTGTACAGGACAGACACGAGAATCACACCATATGCCTGACAGCACTGTTCAAATGTTTCTTGAACTCTGGCAACCCTGGTGCTGTGTCCGTTTGCTTGAGGAGCCTGCTGCAGTGCCCAACCACCCTCTGGGTGAAGAACCTTTTCCTAATACGCAACCTAAACCTCTCCCGACACAGCTTCATGTGCTCAGGTTCCACCAAGCTTACAGTTTCTCTCTTCCCTAACACACTGAACCCCACATTATTTGACTTCTGTGCACTGCAACACAACTCTTATCAATATATCTCATTATTAAGCAGCTATAGCAGCAGCTTCTCCTGACCTAGTTGTCCAGCCATACTACCAATGCACTTCAAAAGTCCAGGATTCCCTGCTGGCCTAATCATGCATCCCTCCTTACTTGGAATATTTTTCTGAATGTTTTGTACTTTGACCTAATTAGAGTTGGACCCAGTGCTAAGGCTTTCAGCGCTAGAAGGAAGTATATATTTCACCACTGCATAATCCGGGCTCCCAAACTGCTGGCACTTTTTAAAGTTTACTTTATATCAGGCAGCAGCACCCTTATAGGGCCATTTAAAGCTGTATGCATTGGGCAAGGACACTAATGACACATACTTCTACGCAGCTGATACTACCAAAATACCAGTGAAAAGAAAGTGTTCATTTTTCTGTAAATTTTTTTCCTTACAAAATAGAGAAACAAGTACTTTTAGCTGTGCATCTGCTTTTAGGTTCAAGATGTGTAGGCAGCATTTCCTCCTCTGGCTAAAACACTTAGTAGCAAAAATATATGCTATCTAGATAGGGAGCAAAAAAAGCCCCCAAACAATCTCCAATTCAGGCATATGTCTGTACACCAAGAAAGAGAAGAATCTTCCTAACTTTGAATGTTTTCACTGTAAAATAAATGCATACACAAACACAGACGAAGACACTTTGTTCTCTCCTTCCCCCTAAAATTGGTTAAGTACATACTACAGCTGTTTAAAAGTCAGCAAATTGACCTCTTCCTAATATAAACACTAGAAATGCTAGACCCAGCAAGAAACCCTCCTAAGACCTGTAGATGCAGCATGGCTTTTCTGATTGTCCACAGCTCAGTCATTATTTGGCATAGGGGGAAAAGGGGAGAAAATGAGGAAAAAAGGAGTGATGCTGTTCTACAGGATGAAAAGGAGGGTGAGGGATTCTGAGAGGAATCTGAGAAACTTGCTATTTTTACATGGCTCTTCCTGCTTGTACTAGCTCCCAAAACAACCTGTTCATTCTTGCATGTTTTTTAACCTTAGAAGAATAATTTTTTAGACATCCAGCCAAATAAATGCTTAGCACACCACAAATAACAAATAGCTTATAGGCTGATAGAACTAAAATACTAATTTTCGAAGCAAACCCTCATCCTTACCCCCAACTCAGAATAAAAATCTGTTCCTGTGATTCCCACCAGCTATCTGCCTTAATTTAAACTGCAAGAGAAGTCTATTGGATTAGCTGGTCCACTACAAAACAGAGAGATAGGAGAGCCTAAAAAGATAAATTAGTTATATCCCTTTCCTTGCACCAGCTGTTTGTACTGGCAAAAAGCTCTCTCATTCTAAACCCATGGGCATATCTGAAGCTCAGAAATAAAAAAGCAATCTATAGTAAGAACATCTACATGAGCACAACTGACAAAGTCCCACATGACATTCTGCTTGGGTTTGTGTGTAAGAGTTAATTAATGGGGCTTCTTCATAGAAATGAGCTAGAAAACTATCATCAAATATGAAAGTACATTTATAGCTATCGAAGCTAAGGAAATCATAGGGCTAAACTGCCACAGCTCTCTGAAGTAAAGAATTTTTCAGGTGTTTGCCATAAGCTTATTATCTTTTCACAGTTCTCCAAATCAAAGAGTATTTGATGCTTCCAATTCTAAGCAGCCCATCCAATATCACTGGCCTGAAAGCACCCTTCCCATGCATCTCTACTCAACTGTATCTTTCTCCTGTGAGAAAGATCTGACGTGTTTTTTTGAAAGACTGAAGATTGATATTTGTAGTCAGCCCAGCTAAGGCTTTTTTTAATGTAAAGCCAAATTTACTTAATCCTAAAAGTCAGTTATGTGGAAAGAAGTCTTTCTGAATCCTGAGGGATTTTGCAACCACAAACCAGATCCTCATACTGACAAACTCAGTAGCAGAGCGTCATCCTATAATTTGAGTGGGAGCAGGAATAGTTTACTATCTTTGGTCTAAACCCAGGTAGTAAAAGTACTGAAATGTACACATTTTTCTGCTAATCTGCAAACATAAAGCAGTGTCTCCTCCTTTCTTCAGTATGCAGCTACAAAGCAGACAGGTAAAAATACATGTCATCAGTTTGTCCGAATGCTGGTAAATACTTATGACTACTTCATACCTTCTTGTTATTTGTAAAATCATATGCTGTTGGACACATTGGATAAATAGGCTAAGACTAATGGTATGAGGTTCAACAAGGCTAAGTGCTGGGTTCTGCACCTGGGTCACAACAACCTATGAAATGCTACAGGCTTGGGACAGAATGGCTGGAAAGCTGCCCAGCAGAAAAGGATCTAGGGGTGCTGCTCAACAGCTGGATGAACATAAGCCAGCAGTGTGCCCGGGTGGCCAAGAAGATCAATGGCACCCTGGCCTGGACCGGCAATAGTGTGGCCAGCAGGACCAGGGCAGTGACCATGCCTCTGTCCTCGGCACTGGTGAGGCCACATCTTGAGTACTGTGTTCAGTTCTGGGCCTCTCACTGTAAGACAAGACATTGAGGTGGTGGAGCATGTCCGGAGAAGGGCAACAGAGCCCAGAAAGGGTCTAGAGAGTAAGTCATATGAGGAGCAGCTGAGGCTGTTTAGCTTGGAGAAGAGGAGGCTCAGGGGTGATCTTGTCGCTCTCTACAACTACGTGAAAAGAGCTGAATTTCGGAAGTAGACAGGACTCATTTTTCATGCAATATTTTCGATCACTTGGATACTGGGCTACATTTGCCATTTTTGTTGAGCAATCCTACAAAGTAATCTAATTAATCGCTAAGCTAGCACAAGCACATTGCATTCTCAAAGTCTGCAGCTAGTCCAGCTGCAAGTAACTCAGTGGATGGAACTTCCTCCCTTGCTTTGTGAGAGGAGGATCCAATGCATAGCAGAATCACTAGTAAAAGGTTTCTCTTGCAATAAACTTAAACTTCTCTTCTGATAGCAAAGTAGTAATTCTAGTTCTGACCTCGATAACCCCTCTTCTTTTCGTATTTCCTGTTCCTCTAAGAGACATAAATCAGTGCTGGGATGAACCTGCATTTGCAGCTTGTATCCAGAGATAGCAATTGTGGTTTTTATCTTGTAGTTGTAAAAAAAAATAAATAAAGCAAAGCAAAACCACAGAAAGAAAAGTGTTGTCTACCTCTTAGATGGCTGAATAATCCAGGATCATCCAAGGCATTACTTATCTCTCTGGAAGACATTCAAGATCTAAAGCATTCCACTTTAGAAGTCTCTTCACTGATGCAGCTACACCTTACTCTTGAGGATACATGGGAATCAGTACTACTCCGGACCTTTAATCAGGACCTTTAACAGTGTACACAATGTACCAAGGGAAGTGTTTGACACACTGTAGAAGAAAACAGGGCTGTTTATGAATGAGTATAAATTGGACTATACAAACATGGCGATGAATTCCAACTAAAAATAATACACTATGTCCTTGGTAATTATATCAAGCCAAAGAGTGCAGTTAGTGATAAGAAACAATAAACCTTGCCTTTTCATCATTGTGAACTTCAGTTCCTGGTAAAATGCAGAGTGAAGAGAATTTACAGTGTGATGGTTGGGAAGAAGCTTATTCCAGTAGGCTTCAAACAAGATTCATTTACCTGTGTCTTCACAACTAAACATTTCTGTTACTAATTAAAGGGCATGATAAGGGTTATGATAGGGTGTTTTCTGCTGAGTTTGAGCACTTTTACAATCCCTCCTAGAGCAATTAGGATGTAAGAGTTAAGAACTGAAGTGACCTATTCAAGCACATGTAGAAAAACTGGAATAAATCAGGGACTCATGAGCTTGTCTTCCAAATGATGGCTTATCCGGCAGTATAGCTCTGCTAATAATGTTATTTTCTGTATGCTACAAGAAGACTTTGGAAGTCCAAAATTGAGTCCTGGGACCCCAGGAATTCAGTCTCCTCCTCAGCCAAAAACAAGCCAAAATATTCCTCAGAGTTAATATACAGGTTGTTTCACAGCCGTTCTAAAAAAGTAAGCCAAGTTCCCCATCAGCAAGATGAGCTGATGTTGGATACACCAAGGCTTTAATACCCAGTAACATGTAGAGGAAAACTATTACATTAGAGACTGTTGGTGATGAGAAGTTCACTACTAAGTAGACTACTGACTTCTTCTACCAAATTACTATTGGGAAGTGGTAGAAAATCCTAGCTGGAAACCCTGATAATGAGTAACCATAAACAAAAATGCAGCCGCAGCTCTTCCTCTGAAAAGGAAAAAATGGAATGCCAACATTTTGAGCAGTGTGTTAGGTGTTGTTCTCTCACACCAGTTCAGAGGATGTGAGATGCTCTTTCCTTTCGATAGTAAAAACATTTAAATGCAATAGAATCCCCTTGAGACCTCAAGCAGAGGTGTTTGGAGACAGAATGGCAAATTACTATTAATCTCTGCTTTGACGTCAATTCTCCTACCAGGCAGCACTTGTAACTGCATCAGACATACAACAGAACTAACAAACATGAGCTATCTAGTTCTGAAGCACTGCAGGGGAGCCCTTTGTAAAGGAACTTCCTACATGTGAGCTAGTTCCGTCTATCATTTGGAAAAGACAAGAGGGGATAGTGCTGTGATTCAGGCATTTGGGGATGGATTTTGGCAGGATTTCGTGTTTGTTTTTATAGGCAAGTTTAATACTGGCCATGAAATGCAGAAGAATAAAGAGAGGGTGCCATTTTTGCAAATTTCCTTCTGAAAGTTCAGGATTACAGCAGTGAAAGGCTGCTGCAGGCAAGTTTGAATCCTCTTTTTCAACATAGTGAACGACTGGAATAAACTCTACTGTGATTCAGCAGCCAGTGCTTTAAGCTGTTTATCAGAGGTTGCATTATAGCAAAAAAGTGTCCGGGAAGGGTATTTGCTCTGTTTTCATAAAAGATTGGATTAGAACAGAAATAGATCTCATTCCAAAAGTTAATATTTTAATATCGATATTATTAATATCTGGGGCCCCCAACATAAGAAGTCATGGATGTGTTGAAGCAAGTCCAGAAGACAGCCACGAAGCTGAGGGCTGGAGCCTCTGTCCTATGAAAAGAGGCCAAGAGAGTCAGGGCTGTTCAGTCTGCAGAAGAGAAGGCTCTGGAGAGACCTTGCAACAGTGTTCCTGTACATGAAGGGAGTCTACAAGAAAGCTAGAGAGGACCTTTTTACAAGGACATGTAGTGATAGGACAAGGGCTTGGAACTGAAGGTATGTTAAGACTAGATATTAGGAAGAAATTCTTTACTGTGAGGGTGGTGAGGCACTGGAACAGGTTTCCCAGAGAAGTTACGGATGCCCCATCCCTGGGAGAGTTCAAGGCCAAGTTGGATGGAGGCCTGAGCAACCAGCTCTACTGGATGGTGTCCCTGCCCATGGAGAGAGGGTTGGAACTAGTTGATCTTTGTGGTCCCTCCCAACTCAACCCATTCTATGATTCTATAATGGTGATACTTGTATCTGTTTCAGAACCACAGGTAAAGATAGCATGTCCATGAATAAAGCCGAGGAGATGGATACCAGAATTCTTCAGGTACATACAAACTTTATGAGCTTTCTGAACAATATAGCTTTCTGCTATCGATTAATTCTGCTTCAAGTGGCTCTGGTGTCCTTTCTCACTTATCTTCACATCATGATAATTTATATCCCACTATCCCAAATGTTTGGTTGTTTTCTTTGTTAAAGAATTTGGAACACCACCTTTCAAAATGTGGGGGAGTTTTTTTTTGTGGTTTTAGGGATTTTTAAGGCCACAGTTAATATTCATGCACCAGGGAAGCTCAGATTGCTGTGGAATCACTATTTAAAGAGATACATAGTCATACACTTGAATATATTTTCCATAATATTGCTTACTGTATTACCTGAATATTTACATTTAAATTTTAGGGTAATTGTTAGAAAATCAACTAGAAGATAAGTTTGCATAGCTATTAACCATCATGTCTGAGCTTCATGGTTTAGTAATTCACAGGAGCATAACAATCATGAATACCTGTGAAATGAAAGTTAGCTGCAGATCAAGTCTAATAGGATGGAAAGTTAATTAAAAGAAGCTAAAAAAAATCTTATCGTATTAGGCTTTCCTCTGCTATGAAGTAAGACGTTATGTAGTTAGATTTTAATAGGAAAGTCTATTACTTTCTCATAGTCTCTAATTTCCTTTATCTGTATGAGCCACAAAATTTTCTCATGAAGAATTATTTTTCTGATGAATTAATTATTTCTATTCATATTTTTATTCTAATTGATGGACTTAAGCACAACTAAAAAAGATACGGAAATGGAAATATTATGTTAATAGAACAAATGCTTTATTTGATCAATTCTGCTATTGGCAAAACTTGCAGCTTTGAACTATGTGAATGAAATAAAAAGGTGTTCAAATTCTAACCTTAGTGCCTTGTGATTTACTGGCTTATTAGGGTATTAATGGCCAGCACTGTTTGGAATTTATAAGAAATGTTTCACCCTCAAAAGGCTCATTATAAACACTTGAGCTCATCTAGGTCTTCCTTGCCTTTTACCAAAGACACTAAATGGGAACAGGCACATGGATCAAGATTATGCTGGAGAAGAACTGGCAGATTTTCCTGTTATTTCCAGTGCCTAAGCAATTCTTGTTAGTCTTTCATGGTAAATTTAAGTGTTAATGCAAAGTGGCTTCTTTTCACAACCTTCCACAGCACTGAGTTATTCCTCAAAATGGAAGCATGCCAGAAGCCAAATCATAAGTTGCCATTGCCGCATTATAACTCCATCACAGTCCCTTATTATTGTCTTATTTCACTGTCTGATAAGTTAGTAGTGGTAATCTCAGCTGAAAAATACAGAGAAAGGGAACCAAGTGGCAATTCAAATGCATAACTATAAAGAATTCAGCACAGAAGCACTAAGCTTTGAGATAAGATGATAGCTGTATGTGCTCTGTCTTCCTAAGTAGGGAGGCGGAACATAGAGCTAACCGGAAAAAACCCACTTCATTTCTGCTCTCTCCTGAGCCTCACCTTTCTTTTAGAA
Source organism: Grallaria varia (assembly GCA_013396735.1). Taxonomy (NCBI): domain Eukaryota; kingdom Metazoa; phylum Chordata; class Aves; order Passeriformes; family Formicariidae; genus Grallaria; species Grallaria varia. The sequence goes on from VWZG01000452.1 coordinate 270,103, forward strand.
AAATACATTCCACTTCAAAAACTCTGTCATGGTGTTTCCTGCTTGTTATGCCTCAGTGGATGGCTTTCCAACTTGAAAAATATCTGATCGATTTCCAGTTCTAAAGATGTTCTTCATACCAACTCACTGCCAACCCAAGTCTGAGATCTAAGAGATGAGTTCAGGTCTCCTACCATCACTCATAAGAAAAGATATATGCCCTCAGCAACCTGGTAGTTACCCTATTGCCTTCAGCAATTTTGCAGAAATATGACTGGCTGAACTTTTAAATTAGATGTAGATAAATTACTCTTCAGCACAAGTGAGAAACAGATTGGAACCCATCCCCTAACCCCAGTACTACATGGGCTTTGCAGGGATCATCAGGATACCAAACCATTAGAAGTCAACGGACTGGACGCTAGAGGCAAATACACATATCAGTGAAGAGGAGGAAAGACTTTGCTCATCTATAACATTCAGATATAGCTATGGGTGAAATAATTCCTTTTAACAAATACGGATTTTCATAATTTAAAAAAAATTATTTAGAATCATGTCCTCTCCTTTATTAGTGAAATTCTTTTAAACTTGACTGTAATTTATCTGCCTTCCACCCCTGCATGCCCTAGAAATACTTTTCTCCGTGCATCTGTCCATGTTTCTCTCAACTAAAGGTTGTTAGTGAGTCATCTAAGGAAGCATCCTTCTAACCTCTCTGATTACGACATTTCTGAAATGCAGACAATAGCATTCATCATTCTTACTAATGGTCTGAAAAGCTTCTTTTAAATACCTTCAAAACACTTTTGAAGTCTGAGATAAACAGTGCTAGTGAAATACTAACAGGACATTTCTGGTCAAACACCTTACCTGACATATAGGGCTGGGTGCTCTGTCAGATAAGACCAAGAAGATCCAGAACACTATCAAGTGCAGAAATAAAAATGGAACTTGCAATGACTTACTTTAAAGACAGAATATATTTTCTAAGCCAAAGGAGGCTTTATCTCTGCTCCTTTCAAGAATACTAATGTGCAGAGTACAGACATACCAAGTGGGCTCAAAAAAGAGAGTGAAAGTCAGAAGCTGCCTGATCTCAGAAAAACAACAGGGATTTCTTATGTATTCAGACTGTGTAGAATAAAGTAAAGCATTGTAATGAAGTACAGTAAAAAACGTAGATCATACGCACCTTATAAAAACAAACTGTTTTACTCAACAGCTGAGCTTTCAAATGTTCTAGCTAAAGTTCCTCCTCTATGTTAAATCATCCAGATGTTTTTTTCCACACTCTGATTTAAGGTCTAGCTAACTCTATATAGTGAATTTTTTTTCACATATAACTATAAAAATTTAGCCCTAATACTATAAACTGCTAAATACTTTCTACTTTCATTAATCCCAAGTCACTCAACATCTCATCTGGCTGCCAGTTTCTTCAGTCATGTGGTTAATGTAATTACCAAATATGCAAGCACAAGCATATATACAGGAATCTGCACACAATTTTTTGAATTTTTTTCACTATGAAAGTATTTAATTTGCATCCAAATTTCAAACTGCTATGGAGATCCAAGTGCTGATTGCTTCATTTTCTAAAAGAAAGATCAACATCCTGCTCATAAATGCTCTGAACAAAAGGTTTGGAAGGGAGTTATAAACAAGGGAGGAATGCAGTGGAGAAGTTCTGAAGTTACTATTTTAAGCCTATCACCAACTGTAGTCTCCCAGGAATTCGTTGTGCATATAATTTTAATTTTTTTTCCCATATATGCCATGGATTTCCTAAGTCACTTTTTCTGATCTGATGCTCAATTCTGGCAAACAATCCTACATTTGAAACTTAAGAGCACAATTTGCTACTCACCCGCCGCAGTTTCACACTGATAATAATGTTTATATGCATTATTGCTAACTTACATTAGCAGTAAATGAGAGGTAGAACTTGTGAATCATTTCTTATAGTAGAATCAGAGAGACCTGAAATGATATGTAGTCCATCTCCTGGGGACCAGTACAGGATATTACCAGCACTCTGTTTTCACACCTAAGATATTTGCTACAACTATCTGAAATTTGCCATCATATTACATAACTGAATAATATGGGATGTTTATACTTACATACATATATGTACAATGTATTACACAGATATAAATGTTTATGCACTCACATATATGGATATATTTCCCTTACTTTCTATTTCCTGCGCCTTTCCCAGTGCTCCAGTCAGAGACACAAAGCTTAAATTTATTGGATTTTATAAAAGGAAACTGCATTTGTCATCCCTTAATCCTTTCTTGCAGAGAATCTCTTTCCACTGCACCAGTTTGCTATGCTTATTAAGCTTCCCAACTACATTCAGAACTCGGGTGGTGTATAAGCAGAGGCTCCACTGTAATGGAGCAGAGATAACAGTGCCTCTCTACTCGGCTTTGTCAGTACTACCCCTCAAATGATGTGTACTGTTCTATGCATTTCATTACCAGAACAGCACAAGACAAAGCAAAAGAGAAAACTGATAAAGAGCTGCTGTTCAACAAGGAACAACAATCATTGCTCTAAGCTGATGTCTAAAATCTTTAACTTCACTGTAGATAGCTCTCTCATCTTGGTTTGCATTTGCTGAAATCTCTCTTGAATAAGAAAATGGATGTAATATGACACATTACAGTAAAAGCTGTCATTGTCTTAACATGGCTGGATCCCCAGAAAAATGACCTCCTGGTATGTATATCCGATGGAAGGTTTAAGTAATCTGTAGGATCAAAAAGCAGCTTTTGTTTAAATGGGAGAGATTACTGAGGTTGGAAAGTGAAAGAAGAATTAAGACTCCAAAGTCTTATTTCAAATTCTGCATTCAGACAGACCTTAAGGGCCTAGTCCACAAAAGGATTAACTACCTCTTGTTTGCATATACATCTAAAATTTAGATCTTTTAAGCAAACGTTCAGCTGCTCTAATATCCACAAAGCTCCTCTTAGCTGCCGGAAAAATTATGGCAATATAGCTATAAAACGTTGTTGGAGCTATTGGACATTCACATAAGCAGCAATCCCCAGGATCTAACTACTAAAATTAATTTAAAATAATCATGTGGAATGTGCAGCTAGCTGGCATCAGAGATTAAATCCCAATAAAGTACAACCAACAATATTGCTTTTATAGGGATTTTATAGCAAAAGCAATAGGTATCAATAGCAATTGATATTCCAAAGAACATCATAAAGCTGGGCGTTCATAAAAAGTCTGCTTTTAAAGTAGTCCAAATAGCTTTTACCTCTTCTGATGTTCAGACTCCTAATTAATTAGCTTTAATGAAAACTAAGCAAATTTGATGTAGAAAAAGAAACAAAACCCCTCAAGTTACTCAGGATACCTCAAACATTTTGTGTGAATATAGTGTTCTTACTTGAGGAGTGCCAAACATGACAGGTCTTAAGAATTTCTTAAACTATCTGAATTGGCAGGTTGTGTTGGGACATTTGCCAACTATGAGACAGGCCAACAGAAAACTTGCAGCTTATCATCAGGAAGGAAAGGTCATCTGGGAGGCAAAGAAAAAAGTAATCAGGAGAATAAAAAATCCACTAGTTCAATAGTAAATGAGATATTGATGACTGGGATTCATTTTTCCTTTACTATCATGTCTTTGCATTTGTTGTAGAGAGCGTTATCAAAGCATTCATTCTTTAGCAGAGAACTGTGTAAGTACTTTTTTAGAAGAGGCAAAAAAAAAATACTGTGCCAGGTTTCCCAACTCTTCCTGCATGGAGGAAGAATCACCACTAACAAAGTGAGCTAGACACACAAATGGCTGCTTTTATCTTTAAACAATCCTGTTATTAGAATAGGGGTGCTGCAGGCACAACATCTGTAGTTTGTTTTACCATCTGTTTCTAAAAATACCACCTTAGTGAAGGAGACTTTATTTCCTCTCTCTCCAAAATAATTTTTGCTTGCTTTTTTTTTTTTTTTTTTCCCAAGGGAGAAGTGATGGATTTGGAAAACAGCTTATGTAGAAAAGATCACACAGCTTCAGGGATGGACTTTACCATTGCTATTCAAAATACAATGAAAAGCTGTGAACAAACCAATTGAAAATTCTGAAAAATACTGGCTCAACTCCTTTGATAAATGTAATCAAAGGTTTTAGTCTTCAAACACAATTTATATAGAGCTAGTGACAGATATTTCCCATGGAGAAAAGTATGGTTTAATGTTTTGGAAAACCTAAAGGGCGGAGAAAAGTAAAAACTAAAGAGAAGTCTAAGAACCCCCCAAGTTATTTACAGGTGAAGGTTACTAGTCATATTTTCAGAAATGAAAAAAAAAAAAAAGACAGATGTAGTGAAGTACCCACACAATTCTTCAAAATTTTTTTTTTTGTAATTAGATATTTTGCTAGAATGCAAACTTTTTTTTTTTTTTTTTTAAGCATCAATTTCAAAATGAAATGCATTGTAAGGCAAAAGTCGAATTTTGCATTTCAGAAGTTAAAGAACATTTTCTTGGTTTGGATATCACATAGAGAGTGCAGAACAAAACACATGGAATCCCACAATGCTTTGCCAGCACCAAATCTTAAGTTGTTATTAAAAGAAGAAAAAATAACTGGGGCATGAATATCTTCAACTACCTTCCAGTCCCTGAATTTCTTTTGGGCTTATACAGCATGTATAAGCACATGAAGTAAAGTGTATGAGAGACTGAAATGTTAAAGGTTAAAGACTCAGACCACTGGCCATTTGCAGAAGCAGCAGATGCTTTGCCAAGGCCAGGTTTTCAGCCCCCAGCTGAAGGGAAGGAGAGTTTTTGGGTGTGTGGTGGCGAACCCTCTGATCTGCATGAGAACAGCCCAGGTGCAGAGGGGGTGTGCGCCCACCACTGGAAGATGATCACGACAAACCAACCTCTGTTTAGCAGCAAGCTGAGGTTTGAGCCAGATAAGTGAAAAGGCTGATAAGAAAAAGATCCTGCCAGGTGGGATAATGCGTTTTATCCTGCCAGGTGGGATAATGCACTTTATCATGCCAACATCCTCCAGATGAGGCTCAGGTGTAAAACTCAACCCATCCCTCTGCCCCATCTCTCACCCCAGGGAAGCTATTGGAACATTCACGCTAAGCCTGAAGGTATTCATCCCTTCTGAGAACCCACAACTGTCTCAACTACTTAGGCCTGAGAAACCTGTGGTCATGTCTTCGAAGGTGTCATAAACCATCAAAGACCCCTGAAGTGCCTCCAGACTCATTTCTGGTGACTTCCACCAGAGCACTGCACATGATCCATGGTGCTGCAGGGGAACACCACGCATCAACTACAGGAATAAGAGCAGATCTGGTAGTACGTCCAGTTTATTGCATGAAAGAGTACTTCATTCTGTTTCAGATAGATACATATTGCCACTGCACTGACTTCCTCTCCAGCTGTCAAACCTTCTTTAATCCTCACTACAGGTCTGTGAGAGTCCCCAGCACCCTGACCGAGGTAAATGATTCAGAACCTCACCACAGATACCTCCCTGCTGCAAGTTCAGATGCATGCTGGAGGTCCTCTGCTTCAGACTGTGCCCAGATCTCAAACCTGAGAGTCACACTTGCCTTCATTCTCAAAACACCTCCCCTAAATGCTGGGATGTAATAGCTGCTTTCTGAGTCACAAAAAAGCCAAAGACTTGAATTAACAGAATTGAACAGGGGTATGAGAAAGGGGATGAGGCAAGATTCATTCTATTGTTCCACATTTGCTTGTAACACTCCTAAATAAGTTTATTCTACTATTTCAGTTCCCCAAAATGCTTCCTTTAGCCAGAACATAAACATGGCATTAATAGGTTTATAAATATACATGCATCCACATGTCTTGCAATATATTTATGATCCGTGTTTTAGCACTAAAATAAATGAGTATACAGGATAACCACAGGTTCTGCCAATTTCCAGGCACTCCACAGTAGACTTGTTACTGCACAGAAAGAGATTAGAAGAAACTATTTTGATACACTAGAAAATACACTGAACTATTTACAGGACTATTTTTACTCTTTTTGTCTGTCAAATATAAAATTTATGAAGCCCCCAAGATTTCAGCAGTGAAAATTAGTAGTTGCTAAAACTAGTACCTAAAATGGGTTATACTGGTTTCAGTACTACGGAAAAAAAAAAAAAAGAATTATTGGCATCTATTAAAAAACCAAACAAACTCAAGAAAAAAAATTGCTTTGCATTTCTGCTGTCCCTCTAAGACAAAACAACTTTTCCCTCTCTGATGCCACTGACATTTATTGTTCTGACACTGAGATGGAGTGAAACCAGTGAAGAGATAAAAGTGTTGGGATTTTCTTGTTGCTCTAAAATAAGTTATTTTTGAGATTTTGTACCTTTTTCTGTCTACTAGTTGTAGTTCCTCTACAATGCCGAAAGAGGAGCTGATGATCCTTCTAACACTGCCCCATGGGACCAAAGAACTTCATTTTTTATGAGACTTTACAGAAGTAAAAAAAGAGAGTCCTTGATTGTGGCTCTCTTGTAAGGTTTTAACAGTGTATTTATAAGCATAATGAAAATGCAGAATAAAATGAGTTCTCAAATTAGGAAACATCTGAGATTTCAAAACAAGTCAGTCTAATTTTTTTTTTTTTTTGCTTCAGTACCTAGTTTCAAAACTGGTATGATCTTTGTTTCCTGCTCCTCACACAGCATTTAATGTAAGTAGTATTATAGAAATCTTACACTTCACATTACCTAGGAACTGGCATCTCCAGCTGCCTACAGTTGGGATAAAGCACTGATTCCTAGAACTTGTGAATAATAAATTGGATTGGAAACAGAGAGGCAGGATGAAGGCAAAGTAATAACCTCTTTGACATAATTACAAACTTTGGTATCTCATGATATACTTGGGTTGAAAATGGAAGTAGAATATGTTTTCCTGCTCTACTGGTGTATTATTCCAGGTGTTCTAGTTCATGTGACCTTCAGTACCTTTTGCGCTTCTAATACATAAAGCACCCTCAGGTCTAGGCATGATGACCAAAAGAAATATATAATATAAACCTTAAGAGGCAGAAGTGTATCTCTGTCCCTAGTTTTTGTGAATGCTCAACACATTTTCCTTCTAACAGATGTTATATACCTTTCAGAAATCAGATAGTTTCTTCTTGTTTAAAGGTAACTAATCAGTTGCTATAGACATTTAAGGGTCTAATATACATACATTTCCTTTTGATGCAAAATCTATTCCTGAGTCATGTCCTAGCTTTACGCTTCCACTGAATGTGTCATTGGCTATTTTTATTTTCTTTCCCATATACTTTATGAAGCTGAAAATCAAAGCTAACAGGGACAAAAAGCAAGTCCCAGCAGGTTGAAAATATCATATCTTACTATTTTAGACATGTGTCAGCTTGATAACATAGGCACAGCACTAGAGGGATTGCCAGAATGTGACAGTGCACATGGCTTTGAGTTTAGAGAACATGCTTTAAAAAAAGACTGGAAGGCAGCAAGGGCAAGGTAGCCAGACTGTGGGTCTGATTCTGATCTTCTCCTGATCTTAAATGCAAAACCAGGGAAACTTACACCAACCAAGTTAGGCTGAAGAAACTGTAAAGTTTTTAAAGCAAAATTCTGATCAGAATGCCAGTCCCAGTGATGTAAGTCCTGATATAAAAGATCTATATCTTGCTGTCCACTCATTACATGAAATTATGTAGCCTCAGCATGGTTCATTCCCCTGCATGTGTTAATTCTAGAGGAAAGAGGGATATTTAATGACAATACTGTCACACAAGTCATCCCTGTCATGAAAATACTTGATTTCTATATCCCTCACCGCATTAGCAGATTAGGAGTTGTACTCACTGGATAAAAATATGCAATAATGTTACTTCTCACAACAAGTGAAGATAGCATGTTGTACTAAAACCTTAACAATAACATAGTATATTTGAACATTTTTGGTAGTAGCAGTACAGTACAATTTTGGTGTGTTGAACAGCAATTTGCACCTGAATATCAAAGTCCATTAAAATACTAATTAAATCTCCTTTCCCTTCATCTCCACCTCATTTAGCTAGAAGTATTTAATTTCCCCTGCCTTACTTGTAGACAAATGAACAATATACATATACAGTCACAGAAGGAATCAACAACAAAGCTGGAAGTGGCACTGGAATTCAGGCTTTTTATTCTTGGCCTAAACAACTGAACCCTCAGCTCTTCCCCTTGCTTAGTGACAAAGGTCACAAAAGCTGAAGCACTGAGACAGAAAACAAAAGGAAGGACTAACTATTTCAAGTGCCAGATATTCCTATATATCCTTAGTGGGATAAAACAGAGCCCAATGGGACCTTCCATAGCACCTCCTGTGCTGGAGCAAGCCTCTCGCTCCCTGCAGCAGAGGGCTGGCTGGTCTCAGGCATCGCAGAGGCTACATAAGGCAAACAAAAGTCATCGTTCAGGAGGACACATCAGCTTTACCACAGCCTGGAGGTTACTGTCCTGACGCCCAGACACTTGATTTCCTCATCACAATACTCCAATCTGAAGGTTACCCTGAACTTCATGATGCAGGGGGCTAAAACTCTGATTGTTCTGCTCCAATAACCTGCCACTTGAACTAAAAAAATGGTTTCTTTTGCTGTTAGTCTCATAACAGGACTGTTCTGGTCTCTCTGCCAGAGGGCAGTATTACACAGAGCTATGAGTTTGTTGATTATAGTACAATTTTATAAGCAGTTGCTTTATTTAAGCAATTGCCAAGAAAAAGATTTAGATTCAGTAGGAATTACTAGTTTTGAAAAACAGATAGAGATTTAAAATCTAAACCAAGCAAGCTTTAAGTATTGATTAATTTAATAACTACAGTCAGTAATGTTTCTCAGATTATATGAATTAAGAAAACTGAACTGAACATAAGATCATTGATTCCCACTGGTGAAAAAAAACGTTATCTTCTTTTTATCTCTCTGCAAGTATAGGAAACATTTCTTGGTAAAGCTAAATGAAATATTTAAATAATTCCATGTTGGAGACTTGAACATATCCTTTCGCTTCCCGCTTCTAGTAACTCTTACCTTAAACAGGTAAGTTTTATATCATGCTCTTGAGAGAAAAGTTCATAGATTTCATCATCTTACCTTTTCTCCAGAACAAACTAATTCCTGCAAAACCCCTGAAATTTTAGCGAGGCTAAAGATATGTGTAAGTATGCTTTTTGTGATGTAGTGATCATTATCTGCAAGAAAACTGTCTGCCTCTTCCTTCACTAACTTGAGGTGATCCACTGATGCCAGATGATGTATCCTAATGCACTGAGCTCTCCCGTACCATTAATGTGGCTAGTACCTTCTCCAGGATCTGAATGAAAGACACCAGAAAATGCACCACTGTACAAGCCAAACAATATTTTTTCTAAGTAGTGTTTCAAATCTAAGCAGACAGCTGAAAACTCAGCTTGTTTTCTTCTGCCTTACGCATTATTGCACATTTATGATGCATATGGCAGAAAAGACTCCAGATGTGTTTCCACAATTGTGTTCAAGTTATACAAGTAAACATCAGCAGGCCAGTTTTCACCAGTATCAGTAACAGGCAGGCATCACACAGTGACAAACAGAAGACTGACCCCACAGAGTGAAGATGCACTACTCTTAGAAATCCTAAGTACATTCCTAGATTTTTCTCTCCTACATACAAATGAACTGTCAACTGTAGATTTATAAAATACATTCACACAGATATCATTTCAGCTCCACGTGCACAGTGACACTCCCTTGCCAAGACTTCCTTTTATAAAAAGGCCTGGGTACATCCCATTTAACACACAGTCTGCACCCTGCACAGCATTGTCCGGTACCTAAAGGACAGATAAGAGAAGCTCTACTCCAACACATCAGCATGAACATACAAATCCCCTAAAAAGCTGCATAAGAAGTCACTTCAGCATCATGCCAGTAAGCCCCTTCTAGGAGTGAAATTATAACAGAATTTGAAAACTATTGAAAACAGAACAGCTGCAAACTTGATCTTTCTTTTGAAGCTGAGTGGACATCTTGCAACATCTATCCTGAAGCCTCGGAGCTTCAGAACGTCATTCAAAGCTTGGTGCCTCTTTCTGGATCCCCCTCAGGCAGGTGAGGAGGGGAACAGGGGAAGGAAAAGGGAAGAGGGATGACAGAGCACTGAGGAGCTGAACACCAGCTTACAAACAGAGAACAGAATCACATAACAACACTGGACCAATGGACTCCAAAACACAGTGACAAGACAGATGGATACAAACAAGACGCAAAATTGCTACTTGAGAAATAAAAAAAGAACAAAAAAGATCCCATAAAACAAAGTAGATATATAACTCTGAGGCTGCGAGAAGCAGCCAACAGTACTGGCATAACTCTTCCAGAAAGAATAAATTATAATGTAAATAAAAATGAAAATCAAAAGGATATCCCCCCGAATCATACACTACGGACTTGCTCGGTTAGCCTGAATGCGTAGCTCTGATGGAACACAAGATGGCATCATCACAGCCCATGCACCGGTTAATGAAGGCCATGGTTAGTTACATCAGCTAAACTACAGCATGCCAGAAAAATGATCTTGCACTGACCCAGAAACAAAAGATACAACAGACACTCTGCATTGCAATAAAATTCTTTTTATGCCATCTGCAGTTTTTAGGGCTCTTTATGTTGGAAGAATTTTTCTAGGAGAACTCAGGGGTAAAGGGGAGGGTTTTTTCTTGTGGATGTTTTCTTTTTCCTGAACTCAATTGAAAAAAAAAAAGGGAAAAGGGAAAAAACAGGATAGAGATTTTGCAGAAGTTTAAAAGAGGGAGGGAGAAGAGAAAATAAGAATAAAGGAAGGTTAAGGCTCTTCATTCTTTTGCACACAACTTTCTTGGGATGTCCGAAAATGTGGATTTCTTAAGGATGGCAAGAAAAGATTTTGTTGCCTTTATTGTTTTGCAGATCTATATCTCATTCTTGAGATGATTAAATCATTATTTTGTTGGAAGAACTCCAAAAATATAAATTGAGAAGTACAGCGATGATTTTAAAAATTAAAAAATAGCGGTATGGCACGATTACGAGCCAAAAAAAAAGGGAAAGAAATAGAAAAGAAACTAAAATATCAATCACCAAAAATTCATGCGGCACAAGATGAGGTGAAACGATAGAAAATGTTCTTCAAATATATACAATGTATATATCTATCTATATATACACGAAGTATGTGTGTATATATCGATTGATATACCTGTATAATTTTTTTTGTTCTCCCTGCCCCACCCTACCCGAACACTAATTGGTAGATGAAATTATCAATTAAAAGTAAACAAATAAATAAAAGTAAGAAAGAAAACCTCTAAAATAAAAAAGAAATTAACGTGCTTTGTTCACCAGGATATAACAATATCATGCATCTGTTCACACCAGCAAATGCCAGGGTTAGATGAAGGCATGAATTTCTGTGTAAACATGTGATTGGATGAAAGGGGCTACTGCTGATATTGGCAATTTATTACTTTAGCATATAGACATATATGCACACTGTATATATAGTGCATATATAGATAAAATATCCTCATGGGTGGGGCCTTTGGAAGAAAGACAAATATGCTGAAACCAATCTCAGTATTCCTAATGTAAAAAAAAGAAAAAAAAAACAAAAACAAACCCCAAAAACCAAAAAAACACCAAAACAAAACCCAAAAAGCAAAATTCCTGTAAGTCATCTGCATGATTGGTTAGTAAAACTTGTTTGTTTGTTTTTGCTTTGGCTGTAAGATTGTAGCTAGGAAATTCCATCAAACAAGTGATGCTATTACACCTTGGGACACCTTTGGGTCTGTATGGTATTCAGCCTGTGAGATGTGAAGTACTCTCTGAGTACTTGGAGGTATTTCTTGTTCACAACATCAGAAATAGAGCAGAACTCCTGCTTGTCAGAGGGAGAGACGGGGACTACTGGGCACTGGATTGTGGGAGATGTTTCTTTTAGGAGAGCAGTGAAAATTCCCTAGGTCCTTAAAGAAGGTTGGTGTAGTTATGGAGGACAACAGCCAAATCAGCATTTCTCTTGGTTTCCTCAATTAAATTTTCTTCACTTCCAGCCTACCATTTTTTGTACTGTGCTGGCTGTTTGTAGACTCATGAAAGAGAAATTCTGCCTGTTTTCTGCAAATAAATCTCTGACCCAGACAGCCTGCAGGTGGATGGGTACAGGCCAGTAAATTATAGATACAGACACCATACCTGTAGGGTATGTGCCTGCTGTGTGTGGGTATGTGTACAAAACAATCTATAACTTCCAGTGCAAAGAACTGTAGATTTTGGCATCTCTATTGCTGTCTCCAGTCCCTCATAGGAAAAGCTTACCAGTGTCATTAGACAATGCCAGCTTTATGATATATGAAGCCTTTTGGGAAACACAGAATAAATTTCTCTGATGGGCAGATAGGAAGTGAAAACTGGCAACTGCACCATGGAAGAAACACAGGATATGTCAAGTCAGGGAGCTAGGATTAAGCCCTACAGATGATTTCAAGAGGCTCTATTATGGGCTTCAGGCTAATTGACAAGTGTTTGGGTCTCACTGTTTTGAGCAGTCCAATAAGCAGCTTGGGCTATGATCCCAATCAGCTGCCTGGCCACCAGCATCCAGCCTGCCTGGTGCCAGAGCCCTCCATTAATGGACATCCTTAACAGGAAGAAAGGCAATGGTATGAGGAGACAGCAGTAGCTGCTGTCCGGAAAACATAATTATAATCCTCAAGGTTTTGAAGTTGTAGTAAGATGAGACTGTAGGGGTGCTCCTCATTTGACTGGAAAGAGATAAGTGCTTGCTTTCTTCATGATTGCACTTCCTAGTCCAGAGTAAAAATATTTTCCTTACTAATCTGTTGTTCTCTGAGAGTGGTTGAGTGACCAAAACACCACCATGGAGCTGTGTCCAAAAGCACAGTCTCAGGACCCTGGTTGAGCTTTGAAGAACTTGAATATTTGAGCCTCAGATGTCCCTGAAACAGGCCAGGAGAGAGTACTGTACTAATACCAGGGAAAACCACCATGTTTTTGGTGCAGAAACAAGAAGCTTTTCAGGGATGCAACATTTCCGTAGGGATAAGGGACAAACTGCTCTTGACTGTTAAGTGAAACTTTTTCAGGGCAGATGAAGAGTTTCATGCCCCCTGTAACACTTATATTAAGCCATTCTGGGAGAACCAGAGATATAAGGGTATCTAGGCTTGTCTGCAATAAGATGAATACTAAATAATTTTTATCCCTGAACCTGCAATGGTTTCTTTTGCATTACATAAAGTACAAATGGGTTTTGGACGGCAGCTGCCACTGCCATGACTTATAATAATCCCTTCTACATACATACGTGTCTACAGGTGATGTCTATTGGCTGCTTCAGTCAGGAAAGATCCTATGACTGCTACTGTTTCTTAAACAAGTGGAGCTACAGAAATCCCGAAAGAAATCACTTTTGGAAGAGGGCCACAAAGTGGTAGCAGGCCTTCTACAGTGAGTGTCTCAAGCTAGCCTGGAAAATCCTGAAGGAAGCCGTGAGGAAATTGCCTTCACACAAGCTTCTTTAAAAATGATGCAAGTGTTCAGATGCAGATCATATGCTTATGAGATTCAGGTCTTGGATTCAACAGTGAATCAGTAGTAATTATTAAGTGGCAATAAGACCTTGCCAAATGGCTCTCATATGATATTTAGCCTCAAAGAGGACATTATTTTCAGCTCTTGAGCACAGCAGAAACAAAGGCTTCAAAAAGACTCTCTGGAATACTGCCTCAGACTCAGGACCAGAACCAAAGTAATATGTTTAGATACTGGGCTTTGATTCTGACCATATAAAATCTGAAAATTTCTGATTTGCAGGACCACATTCTCTGTTGCTCTTGTCTTGGCTATTGCACAGCAGGTTCATAGCGATGTGTACCATATCTCACAGCTGCAGTAGTGAGTTCAGTAACCTTTGCATTACTGGACTGTAGCACTGAGGGTGATAGAAGGCCAACTCCTGGTGTTTGGCAGAAACTCAAGAGCTTTAAAAGCTACACATTATCAGAGCAACAAAAAGGAGACTGTGCTGGGTTAGGTCATTTAATTTTCAGTTTGCTCTAAAAGGGATCAGGCAAGCCAGAAGGCAGCGACCTGTCAGCAGAATAGGATGAAAAAACTTCAAATGAGCTCAATTAAAAAAAACCCCTACCATTAAGTTAAAAAAAATCCAAACCCACACACTAGAAAATACAAGCAGGATAATCTGGATCTTTTATTTCCATGATGTATATACTGAAATACCAGATCTTGGCATGTGACCAGAATCCTGATTTGGCTGGTGAAGTGTAAAAGCAAACATATCTGCTCAGCCAAGCCAGCACCACTGGATTTTGATAAGCTGGCTCAGTTTGCTTTAGTGATCCAGAGCAGAATGGGCTGTGTGACTGCTTTGATACTGGCTGTATTGCAGACACTGGAAGCACTGGGAATGCAGGCAATAAGAAAGATAATGAGAAGCACCATAAACCTGTTACTTTTCCTTCTTCTTATGATGGAATCAGTTAAGTTTATGCAAAAAGGACCTGCATATTTCTTCTCCATCTGGCGAACCTGTACACCAGCGGTTCTGAGATCAGGAAAACTCAAAATCTGGAAGTGCAGATTTCATCAGCAAGGACCATCTGGGAGACTTATTTTTACATATAATCAAGCTAACTTTTATTCTCAATGCCATAGTAATTCCAAAGAAAAGATTCAGATTTCAGTGGCTCATGCGTTCCACCATCCTCTGCAAGAGGAGTAGGGTGCAATAACAGATACTGGGTGAAATTTGCAAGAATGTCTAGTAGTTTAGGAGAGAACCTTCAACAGATTTTCAGTGAATCATATTATTTTACACAGCAGATATTCAAATGTCTGTAGGGACTTACAGCTGCCAACTGTAATGTTTTGCAGGATTTTCAAAGGCATGTCATTTTTACAAATCCAGTTTGTACCTCTTTGTAGCATTAGATTTCTAACTGTGTCAGGAAGGAGACATTTTTAGTCTGGAAATGTTATTCTACAACAGTCTGAAATTTCATGCTAAACATCCTGTTTTACCAAATTTCTCCTCAAACTTTGATTTTTCCACTGGCTGCACAAGCTGGAAACACTGCTATTACAATTTCTAGCAATTGAAGTAATTGTGATTTCTGAAACAAAAATGTACAAGAGAAGGAGCCCCATAAAGACCTCACTTTGTCCTTTAATTGAAATACTTGGCAATCAGAATATAAATAAAAAAAGAAATCTTGACACATTAGTGATGCTTTAATGAAATGACTTCTATCCATTCAGTTGCATCTCAGTTGTGCTACATTAGGCCTTTTAGCATGGTCCTATTAACCTCATACCTCACTCCATTATAATCACTGTGCTGGCATTTCATTACCAACTTTATTGAAACTCTCAGTACCCACACTGTATGTATTTCAAAATGTAGTATTATTTGGACTGCTTTTCTTCCAGATGGGGCATTGAAAAAGCTATAGAAATCTATGAAAAAAGAGATGGGAAGTGGGCTGAGCTATCTGTTAGCATCAGTCACTGTGTCACTGCCTTCCCTGCCATCAGAGGGAAGTCAAGGGTACAGGTGGAAGTTCCCAGCTACAAGGCAATGTCAATCTCAGGTTACTGCAGGGCCAAGTTCTACCAAAAATGCAGGTACTGCATGACGAATTGAAAAGAAATGTGACAGCACTAGCCTTGGGTGAATTTTAATGTTATTACTGTGTTACTCAAATGGCCTCAGGACACTAGAAACAGAACATTTATAATACTTTCCTGGGATTTTTTTTAAGGAAAAAAAAAATCGTCCCAAACAAAACAAAGCAAAATCAAACAAAACAAAGACAAACAAAAGAACCCCCTAAACTATTATATGTTTCACTTTTAAGGTTAAAAAATTCTAACCAAATTCCCTCTTTTTCTTTTAAATGTACACAGAAATTCGATGATGTCTGTTCTCTATTATAGAAATGCTTAACTCATGGCAAGCCTCAAAACAGAAGACTTGAAAAAGCCTGTAAGAAATAAAATAGACTGCAGTTGCCTGCTGAATATCACATCATATATCTCATCAGAAAGAAAAGTCATCAATATATCAAAATGTATCTGAAAGGGAGAAGTTGAGTCAGTCTCACATGGCCAGTCCTTCTGACTCTCTAATGGATACATTTTGAAGCATCACTGCAGATAACAAGGCAAGACTTACTACTAATTTTGTTATGTTAGAACTATGTTTTAGTGCTCCCCAATTTCTTTGGGCTCAAGGAAACAAAATTAGTATAAACACATTACCATGTTAACTGTATTCAAAATCCCATGGACAAATGTATCCTTTAACATCCATCTTCAGAGCAATTAAGAAAGATTAAACATTGCTAATAACCTATTTTTGTTTCATGTTTGTTTCTCTTCTGTTTTTCGAATGTTCACCTTTCCCACTTTATAAATCTTCATTATTTGTCACACTTCACATGCATATTTTTGTGTTACCACTGCATCAGTAAATTGACTTCTCCTTCTGCAAACAACTTTAGATAAACCAAATAGTGATGACATATCTGTTTTGCTTCTGCCAAGTCCATGGGATCTGATGCTTGGCTGTATATTTTTTTTATATACAGTGTATATATACATAAATGTATATATATATACATATACACACACATATATATATACATATATAATTATATATGTATACATTCACACACATAAATATATGTATGCATTGTTTTTTGCAAATGAAATCAGAAAGCTAGCAAAACAAGACTGACCTGACTTACCTGTACTGGGCTCACAGTCAATGAAATCTTCATCGTCACTGGAACATTCAGCTGATGAAACGATGTCATCTGTTGTCTGGCATTTGAAGCAAAGGAACAAAGGAAAAAAATTAAGTTATTTGCAAGTCAAGAGGCTGTTACAGAGGTAGCTAAGTATCCAAGAAAAGAAAGAGTTTCAGATTTGTAACTTTTAAAATATTTAAGTTGTACCAAGCACTCCAGACATGCCTGTGTAAATGTGCCTCAACTGAGTTGGAGTCTCCTGTCGAAGGAACAGTGCTTATCCTGTGCTTTTGAATATTTCAGGTGTACACAGGTGCTGTGCACCTGCTGGGCTGTTAAAGTCAGCAGGCAGATCACACTGATACTATGAACAAAGTACAGTGGGCTATGATGCTTGTTTGGCTGGCAAACCATCTTCCAACAGGCACAGTTGATGTGACTGGTTTGAAGATGCCAGGTTCCTCAATAAATGCCAGTATCATGTAGGGTCAGCCAGAGACTTACCGCATGAGGCATGTTCAGACTAAACATGCTTTCTGCAGAGAAAAGTATATACAAGATAGACCCAGATGATATGCATCACTTGGGCAGCAAGCAGTACTCTTTGCTGCAACTGATGCATCACTCTGAGGCAGAGGTAATTCCTGCTCTGCTAACGCACCTCTTGGGCTGGGAATCTGGTAGATAGTAAATATCTATGCAAACCATTTGTTGCATATTGAAGAACTGCGGCATGAGTCAGGTATGCCCAACATGCTTATGCCAGACTGTGACTGTTCACAACCCTTAGAAGCTTCAGCACATACCTTTGCTGATTTTTGTTTGTTTTCATTTGCGGGGGGG
>VWZG01000452.1:287840-308923 GCA_013396735.1 Grallaria varia
GTTTTTTGTTTATTTCATTGGTTGGTTGTGGGTTTGTTTTTTGTTGGCTTCCCCCCCCTCTGTGTGTGTGTGTGTGTGCTGGTCTAATTAATGAGCAGCATGTACTACAGCATGTTAGAGAGAAGTGTACTGGTGTCTCTTCCCAGCAGCATCTCCTGCCTGTAATTGCTGCAATTAGTTGAATTAGTAATGCAGACCATTAGGGAGAGTCTGTGGGAGCCTCTGGATACAGGTTGTAATGTTCCTGCACACAGTACAAAATTACCCCAGCTCAGCAGCATTGGCTCAGACTATGGCTTCTGCTGAAACTGTCTCCCTTAACAACTTTTCCTTGAAGAGAGTTGCCTGTTCTGCTGAGCAGTAGGATCAGTGGGATAACGCCTGAAACAAAACAACTGAAATGTTCCTCATCAGGCAGGAAGCATTGCTGAACTCAGGAGCAAGGCAGCTGTACTTCAGTACTCTCGGTGAATATTCCTGGGAATCTCACATCATGACAGGACTTTCAAATCCTTATTTCAAATCCTTATTCCTGAAAAGGCTCTCCAGCTTTAAATAAGGTCTCTTTTAACCTTTCTATGTCTGCTGTGGCTGTCTCCAACATGTTCCCTCTTTCCTTTAAATAAGTGTTCTGAGGTCTCAGCCTTTTCTGTGCCTCTGGAGCTATGAAGTACCTCTGACCCCTGACAGAAGTCCCTTGCTCTCCCCCTCTCTCTTTGTATTTGAGCTAAGGGGAAAAAACCAGAACCAAGAAGTTAGTCACAAAGATCAGAAGGAGCATAACATTTCCTCAGTCTTGACTGCCATAGCTTAGACAGAACCAAGAAAGCAAAACAGGATTTGTCAGCTGCAAATAAAAATTATAAAAATAGAGTGTCTGTAAAAAAACAGCCATGAAGTAAGGGAATCCCTATTCTATGCATTACTCAGCATTGCCATTTGGTCATGTTTTGTAAGATGCGATCTTGCAGTCGTTGCATGCTTAAATACTTTCATTAAACACTTTTATAATCTTGCCTCAATGGGGAGTCAAGATTAAAATGAACTGGAGATAATATGTACAAAGAAATTTCCTGCCTTACATGCCAAGGTAATTTTTCAACATCTTTCAGTCATAGAAAGTAGAAAAATTCTGTTGAAATCCTACTGACTTCTCTCTTAAGACAAGCTGGCTTTAAAACTTTGTCTGCTCAGTGAGGGGACAAGAAAGGAGAAACGCACAAAATAGAATTTACTTCGTTCAATTCCTCTGGTCCTATTTTATATTTTAGAAAGTATTATTTATCCCAATAAACTTTATAACTTATACAGTGATCACATCTTCTAACACTGAAACGCAGCTATTCCTGGGTAGAAAGATATCAGTTTTTAATTGCACCAATGTAAAGTAACTTAGCACAATTTAGTAAACAAAACTACACTGAATGAAATTTTTAAGCAGGTGAAATGTAGTAAGTGAAACTGGAGATTTATACTGTAGTTGTCTGAAGTTAAGGATACCACTGTGAATAAAGAATAAAATACCCACTACTACTAGCAGTTCTTGCTCAGTGCTAAAGCCCTGCCAATAGGTTTTGGTTTCTGGGCTGGATTTAGATATTTTGCTCTTAGTTGAAGATCTGACAATTCACCCTTCTCATAGAATAGTGATGATTTGCTCCAGTAGAAAATACACATAAAAATTATAACAATGTGCTGTTGTCACTTATCAGCAGCTATACCTATCTGATTACTCACTCACTTGCTCAGATGTAAGGGCTTCATGCAACAATCAAATC
Source organism: Grallaria varia (assembly GCA_013396735.1). NCBI lineage: Eukaryota > Metazoa > Chordata > Aves > Passeriformes > Formicariidae > Grallaria > Grallaria varia. The sequence continues at coordinate 289,619 of VWZG01000452.1, forward strand.
CAATGAATTGACAATGTGATTCAGTATTTGTAAAGAATAAGGAGTTCCTTTATAACAGATTTTTCCCCCTCTTGCTTCTTAAGGGCATCATATGAAACCATAAAGGTAGTATGCCCAGGAAAAAACCCAGGTCATATGTCTTTCAATGTTTATATGCATTTTGGAAGTGATCAGCCAAATTGAAGGTAAAAACATCCTTCCAAGGCCATTAATTACCCTATATCTGGTTTGTGAAGTCCTTGTGTCAGCACCTGAAAAGTCATGAAGCCTGGCCCCTGTTTCTCTTCTTGAACACTTTCCATCTAATAAGCAGCTTAAGGTAGCACATGCAACATATTTATACTGCATTCTTAGATATGTATGCCAGATTTCCTGCTATAAAATTCTCAGATAAAATTCAAATCTGTGATGTGCAGTAGTCACCAATACTTCCAACTCTACCTTCTAAATTCACTTTTTCATGACTGGTTCCACACTTGATTGTACCAAACAATCTCAATCCTTTCTCCCCATCCCCACTGCATGCTATTTCACTTGATACTCCAGCTTTTCTTGCTCTGTGATGCTGTTTATCCCATGCTGCTGATTTTGTATGTATAAAAATGAGGGTTAGAAAAAGAAAAAAGCCTCCAAATTGGTGTTAGGCTTAAGTCAAGGTCATTAATGAGATCTCTAGAAACCACAGAAGATACAAGTACACTAATCTGTGTTGCCATTTCCTATCTTGTATTTTTAATCTCAGTACTTTCCATCACAATTCATCACTAACTGATTTTCTAGTCCCACCACATATTGGTTTTCCATGCACCTTCCGCTCAAATACCAACATCTGAATCATCCCAAAGGAATAAAGCTATTTCAGCGAGGAAGAACAGCAAATTCCTGACCATAGAAACAAAGAAACATCCAGAAGACCATAACCTCTTGTAAAAGGAATCTGTACCTTTCAAAACCCTCCTGGAACAGAGAATTTTTACTGGAGGATCATTGTATTTGCTGTTTCCACAAGACAGGAGAGGCTGGTGAGCAGAGACTCTCGAAATCTCTCCACTTAATTTCTTCTCATCAGAAACAGCTCACTATGAGGGAGTAAGCAAAACAACGATCCCATTTCTGGCTCACTTTTCTGATTATACTCACCCATTGGCCCCAGGGGATGTAAACAGATTAATTCTTTAGTGTCTTCCCAGTGATCTAGGGATAGTAAATGCTAAACATTCTTATGTACAGGCAACAGCATAGTAATGAAACTTCTCCGTATGCTATGATGGAAACAGTGTTTGTGCTTTCATTGGAAAGAACATGAGAGAAAATATTTTCTCTTCCCCATATTAGCTAAATTCTATATTAAAAATAATAAGTCACACTACACTATTTTAAAATATGTATTTCATTTTTAAAGAATCCCAGCTTTGAAATTACTTGGCCTGTATTAAAGGACATAAAACTAAAGATAGGTATTATAATAACTTTCAATAAAATCTTTCTCTGGCAGGAACTCTTTTTATTCCTTCCTCTGAAAGATTTTTTATGGCATTTATATTATTATTTTTTCTCTCCCTCTCTCTAGCGTTTAATGAAATTGCCTTGGAATAAAACCAGGGTAGGAGAAAGTGCTAAACTCTGAGTTCACCCCAGAGGATTTATGGGCATATTTACCTTCAAATTTTTTCAATTTCACTGAATTGGCTTCCCATTCCTTTCCATGAATTATTAGTTCTGTAATCACCTCCTCCTAATTATTCACTCGAAGTGCCTCTTCAATCTTGCCACAGTGATGGTTCTACATCTTTGTTCATTACACTGTACGTACTGGTGTGGGATGTATAGTGTAAAAAAATTTGGGATGGTGGGGCAAGACCTGCTCAAGATGATTCCATTCCTGTCCAGTCTTTCAATTGCTAAAAGCCCTAGTTTATGTATCAGATCCATAACCTTTGCTCCTTTGTTCTAAACAAAACGGCAGGTGCTGAATCTTCCTTTTCCCAATTGCAAACTTTTTTTGACACCTTGCTCTTTGGGTGCACTGCTATTTGAGGAAGATTAAGCATGGTGGGTAAAATAAGTCCTGTCACAGAACAGTTTTATGAAATTATAAACAACACACCTAAGAATGATGGAGGTTCCCCTTCTAGTGGGAGAGAAAAGACAAGGACCCATAAATTCAAACCACAGACAAATTCCTGCAGAATTACATACTCGGCAATTGTTTCACTTGGTAAAGTAGGACTCAATTTTCCTACTTGACTTTTTCTTGAAATTCTTCTTCACACTATACATATTACTTCCAATTCAACATCATTATTTGAAAAGCAACACTTAATGCTTTGTTGTGGGAACTGTAAATCTGTTTGCCACCAAGGAACCACAATTTACAGTACTTCTTGAAATACAACCATCACAAAGTGCCAGGCACAAATATCTCTCCAAGCGCGGAGAAATACAGCTTGTATTAACCTGGGCACCGCATGTGCCTTTCACACCTAAAATGTACAGAGCTGAAAGTCAACAAACTTTTCAAAAATACAACCACTTGACTCCCTCAATTGCTTCCATATTGCCATATTTTCTAAATATTTCAAATTTATCCCGGAATATGGACTATGTATTGTCTTCTTTGCGTAACAGCTACAATACGAATGCTCCCTCAGAATGGCAAAAAGCAGTGATGCTGTTCTGTCTTCTAGAAACCAAGATTGTTTCTTGGAAAATAATATGTTTAAGGCATTTGCTGTCTTGCCAAAAGAAGGTAACAGATGAATTGTCTGTCTCAGTAGGTGTCATTTCTAGCTCGAATACTTCAATCTTTCATACTTTGGTAATTGAGCTTCTTAAAAAACTTTTTGTATTCTGTTCATACTATTCAATTAAATGAGAATACTTTATCTGTCCTTTCTACAGGTCACACTTGTTTCTCACTCTTTATTTAATCTTCATTTGCAAAATACCCTGGACTTCATTACAGTGTAGCAGAACTCAGAGACTCAAGCTGGACAAATCCAAATTTTTTTGCACACAAATGGGAAAATATTAGAAATGTTCCAAAAATCATAATGAGGTATTACAAGAGAAGATACAATTTGGGACTGTATAAACTTTTAAAGGTGAGTCCTGGATCCACTGTCTGTTGCTGAAGGGTATTGAAGCTCTCCATCTCATTAGCACTGGATAGAACAACATGAATTTTCTTATCATGGGACAGACACAGCCAGAAATACGTGCAAGCCCTTTGCACCCCCCACACATGCTGGCGTTGTGTGTGCCTCTGCAGAGGCCATGCATCAAAGAACACGAAACTAGTAATTCTTCCTTATAGAGCTCATTTGAGGTAAATACAAAAACAAGAGGGCCAAATACTCTGCTGGTTTAAATTGGCATTGACTTCAACCAGACTACAACGACTTGCAGGAAGAGAGAATAGCTCATTACATTTAGTTTTGGACAATTTGATGCCAAAAGACTAAGAGTAATTGGAGTCAATTCAGAGAAGAGCCACTGAAGAAAGAAAAGAACTTGAGAGATGTGTTAATGAGACAGGCTTAGTAAAATACCAGAACTTGACTTAACAAGGATATGATAAATATCTACAAGTGTCAAAAGGAACATCAAGAAGGAAGATGAACTATTTAGGATGCTTCAAAAAAAAAGTGGATAAAATAAGCCAAAACCAACCAAACAAAAAGGATTATTTTCACCAAGAAAAATCTCAGTAGTGATCTTTATCAGCTATGGAGAAGTGTCCTCAACGAAACAACAGAAACAACTAGCTCTGAGATTAAGCAGTTGCCCAAGCTACCCAGGTAGGAATACTATTAGCATACACGCCCTAGTGGGGAAGAGATTGCCCCAATTATCTTCAGTCCGATCTAATTCAGTCTAAATCAAGTCAGTATTTACATACTCTCCATCACTGTATAATATGAACACATTACTCATTTCTCTCTGTCATTCCAAAGCAGGCAGTAAAGGTATCCAGCACAGCCTTTCAGCTAGTTGTGCCCAGGGCAAGAATCACAGAATATTCTGAGTTGGAAGGGAACCACTAGGATCAAAGTCCAACTCCTGGCCATGAGCAGCACAGACCTGAGAATCACACCAAGTGCCTGAGAGCATTGTCCAAATGCTTGTTGAACTCTGGCAGCCCCGGTGCTGTGACCGCTTCCCTGGAGAGCCTGTCCCAGTGCCCAGTCAGCCTTTGGGTGAAGAACCTGTTCTCAAATCTAACCTAAACCTCCCCTGACACAGCTTCATGCCATTCCTTCAGATCCTGTCACTAAGGCTGGTAGGTTACCTACCAAGAGGCTGATAGGTAGCCAGCAGGCACGTACCCTTCAACAGTAGCCCAGCAAAAGTGCACCTCATGACTGCATGCTCCCAGCTGGACATAAAAGCTGATTTGCTGTCAAATTATACTATTAAGTAAGTATCATGAGAGAGTTGCCCCTTAACAAAATCAGCCATTTGTCCATTATTATGGCAGACAAGAGATTAAGAAACTAGCCAGTTAAGCAAGAGAAAGGAAAAAGTAATCCTCCCAATAGTATGTCATTCTAGATTCATGGGCAGTCATGTTTAAAAACAGCCTTGAATTAGTCCTTTGAAAACCAAAAGCCTGCCTCAATAAAATCAATAGTTCATTAAGACTGTAAAGTCTGAGTCTTCTTGACCAGGTTTGATGACAAATTCCAGAGACTTTGTTCTGTGCCAGAGCTGTGCAAAGACAACAGGGAAGAATTGTGTTTCTGCCTTTTGTCTCTGTCTGCTGGCAGTGGAAAGGGTGATGATGTTGTGAGAGAGCGTGAGCAGAGAGAGAAACAGAAGAGAGGGCAAAGAGAGAAAAAGTAAAAGGAGGGCAAAGAGGGGAGAAAGGAAAGTGGGGAGGATTAATTCATCTGTTGTTCAAGGCACCCTGACAGGGGAAAGAGAGGTATTGAACCACAGCAGCTTAACCCAACTTCAATGTACCTTCCCAAAAGCATACGGAATGTAATTCTTCATGGTGTTCTGCTGATAAGCAAATCCTTCTAAATCCTTTCAATTTATTTCTTGGCCTGAAGAAATTACATACTATTTAGGAGCTAAATAAATAAATAAAATTTCACTTGCATGAATCTAGATTGGTTGTTTATTGATTACATATGCCCACAGAGTCACCTGCTCTTCTGTTTCTTTTCTTTCCTAACAGAACAGTGGTCTTTTCCACTTGAACTAGGAAAGGATAAACTGGCAAGTCTTTTCCAGACTGTTTGGTGTAACCATGAAGATTTGCAAGAGCTTTGAACTGGACTGTAAAATACCACTTTTAACACAAAAGATACAGCTGTGGTATGAGAGAAGAATCTCTTTCCTGCTTTATCAACCATATTCTCATTCCCATGTGCATTTTCCTTCTTCAGAAGTACCTTGAAGATGAAAGTTGTGTGTTTATACACTGAGGTCATTATCTGAGCATAACGCCTCTCAGAATAATCACACAGGAAGAATTTTCACGCTGAGTGCCCTTTTAATCACTTGATACAGCTTGTTCACCTGCCCCATCGTATTTTTATATCTTATTGAAAGAGACCTGTTACTTGAAACAGAAACTGTCAGCCCTCTGTTTTAAGTATAACCCCAGTTATGCAGATAGTGGTGATGCAGGTGAAAACTCCCTAAGAAAGGTACACTAGGTGTATCCATCATGAACTAAAATAACTAAATAACTTAATGCTAAAAATCAAGCATTACAGCTGAACTCACAATAACTCCCACGCTGAAATCAGTGAGAGCTGCTGGAAGGACAAAATGCTGAAATTCAAACACTGGCTGGGAGTCTAACTTTCTGAATATCACATCAATTTACACAGTGTTTCCCAATCCTTGTCCAATAGTCTTCAAATGAAAGACATTTCTTTTCAGAAATGGGCTGAAAATAGTTTCAGAGTGGTATTCCCTGTGCTGTTACCCCTTCAGAAGAACCAACAACCAGCTGAACACACAGGGCAGCATAAGCTCCAACTTTGTCCCCTTCTCAGCATCTGCTTAAACCAGGACACAGGAAGCACAAGCCAAATACAGATTCTCAGAGGTACATAGATAAAAATCAGCTTATTGCCAGAATTTAACATTCTGCTAGTGTGGGTTCTAGCCCCTTATGCACTCATTTTGATGTATTAACTTATACTGCCACAGAAATAATTTTATTAATATGCTGGGCTATAAACTACACTTGCTGAAAAACTAAAAGCAGAAGGGCAGGGCAGATCACTTGAAGGCAGTAACTTCTTAAATTGCCCCAGTCCAAATTGCCAAGGACATTGAATCAGAACCCTCATGTTACTTGACTTTATACTCATGATATTGTCATAAATTCACTGGCGTCACCAAAATTACCTCCTTTCCTCATGCTTCTGTTTATACTGCCATAAAATGGGGAGAAAAACGTCTCTGCTTGCTTGGCATACAATCAGAATTTTAGTAAATATTTTACATTCTTGAAGCAAAATCTAAATACAGAAAACTCCTTTATATTTAGTAAAGGGAAGCCTATGTTTCAGAAAGTTAGGGACTCAAATCATTTGAGATGAATCAGCTGCCCTTTGAAGACTCAGCCTCTAGTAAGAGTAAATGGGTTTTTCTTTGCGTGCTAGTTGGCACTTAATAACTGTGTCAGAAGAATATTTTTCATTTACACTTTGCTCCTTTGCTGGAAATCAATATGTTGTTTGCTGGCATTTTCTTCTAGACATCTTTATTTAGCTTGTCTTTTCTCCTCAGAGGGGAGGGAGTTGTATTTGATTTTGTTCTGTTATTGATTGGATCACTCTGAGCAAGAAATAAATAACTAAGCACAGCACAGTAGCTTTAATGACAATCTCTTAAACATCAAAATCTGCACACCATGTTGTACTCGCCCCTAACACATGATTCAAAAGAAACAAATCTGTACAGTAACTATGTAGCAAAGAGGCAGTCACATATGCAATTTATCTGGCATATCTATTTATGTGATCATTAATAAAACCATACAAGTTCTGTTTCTATTAAAACAGTATTCCTATTGCTGTTATACCTACTGCTGGGATCTCATAATCTCTTACAAATGAGGCTTAACATGAAATTAAAGATATGGAAGATCTTCTCCCAGCAGACATCGGTCCCTGGAGAAAACCTGAGCACATTCACATATTAAACACTGATGGCAGTGCAGCCTAATAGGTTGCAGCCAATCTACAAAAGGCAATGGTGGAGGGGCAGTCGACGTGCCCTGGCTGCACTCAAGGGCCACACCAGCCCATAGCATCCCTCCCAGCATCACATGAGAAGTGATGGGCAAGCCAATCCTAGGGGCTGCACGGTAATCTCCCATAATTTTTTTTTAAGTTGGGGAGTGCTTCTCTCTTAATTTTTGCTCCTAATTATTATATGGGCCGCAAACAGTTGGCATATGCAACTATAAAATTCATAAAGAAGAAAATACCTTGATCTACAGTCCAAACTGTGGCACTTAAAATGTAATGTGACAGGGTATGTTATTCATAAAGTAACAATAAACGTAATCACTCTGAATAAATGTGCCTTAAAACAACTTCTGCAATTATTGTAAGTACCTCTGAGTGCAATAAGATAAACAACTATCTTTGAATACTTGCATTAATGCACTAGACTATTCTTGCCAGACAAATATTCCCCTTTCTCTCCAAACATTAACCCACACTTAGAAAATGTTACTCACAGGATTCACACATTAGCTCACAAGGGGAAGGCAGTACCCACACACATTTAAATGCAGAATAAACATAATGTAGAATAAATACATGCAGAATAAACCCTGGTACACTAGGTACATATCAGCACCTAGAACTGCTCCTTGAATAAAATTACAGAGCAGAACATTTGACAGAGGAAAATAGCCACTAAATACCTGTATGTAAGCATATGTACAACACACCTGCGAAAAAAGGCCATAAACGGTTTTAATTTATAAACAATAAAGAAGTTCATAAACACAAAGAGGGTCACAAAGGTGGCTGTGGTAGAATTCAGATCTCCCAGGAACAGTGACAGCCTCTTAACTACAACTTCATTCTTCCTCTCTTAATATAGGATATAAATAATGGTAAGCAGCTAGCACAGAAACATCTGCATACACAACAGAAGTTACCTATTACCATTAACATACTGAAATACTGACATATCAACACTATCATAGTCTAATCTAGTAAAGATTAAGTTAAAAAGTTCTAGACATGATTCCATCCAGCAATACAATTGCCAAATATCTGATGCTTAAAAATCATGCTTTTCTATCATTAACATTTTTTTTTCCTTTTGAAATATGAGTAGAGTAACAACTTTACTGAAGGTATAGGGAACTGACTTCACACCACATGTTAGCAATAAACAGATAACAAAAGAGTAAATAGATAAATGAAATTAGTCCCACCACCACCAGGAATCAAGGGGGAAAATTTAGGAAAGTTAGAGACAGAAGTTTGTCTAATCATAACTTAAACAAGGAAAGATATCTACTCCCATCAAACATACATCCAGCACCTTAAAAAACGTACTTGTTCCATCAAACACTGATGAAACCAGGTAAACGTCAACCTCGTGAGCTGTGGAACATGACAAATGCCTCCTGTGCATTAACTTTGAACTGAACTTCACTAAAATGCCCCATGAAGTGGTCCAAGCTGCAAATGGTTGTCATGCAAGAAAATTTTGCCATTGGGTAAGCAGACTCCCATGCCCAACAAACGTGGTGAACACTTATCCCCGCTGGGTTTCTCAGCAGCTCCTGCCTAATCAGAACATTTGCTCTCTGTGAAGGATAAGAAGGCCATTTTCTTTGCTTATTTATTTAGTTTTTCTAGTGAGTTTGATTAAATGCAGTAAAGGCAAATCAACCTTTTGTGTTTGTGTAAAATGGAAAAAAGGAACAAAGTTAGCTTTAATGGCCCAATAGACGCTCAGCTGGAATGCACTTACAGAGCAAGAGAGGAGACAAAGGAATTCAGGCAGTTTTAAACACCATCAAGAACATGCTGACATCATCTATACTTCTACCTGTTTAAAGGGAAAACAACAATCCCACTTCACACCCACTGCAAAGGCTTTCTGTTTCTTTGCAATTCTATCAAGGCATCAAGTCCTACAAGGTTATTCCTTGTGTTCATCAGATTCCCATGGTGAAAGCTGGGAGATACTAGGAAACAAGTATCCAAGGGAACATCATCAGAAGGAGAGTGGAGATGAAGTTCTAAGTCAATAAGAATACTTTTCCACTGTCAGCAAACTTGCTTCTAAACTCGGCTTTGCTGCAGTGTAACATTTTTGACAACAATGACCTCTTACAAGGATTGCAAGACAGCCTGAAATTCATGCCCACTATGAAATGAAGAAGCTTCCGTATGAAGAATTTGAGTCGAATTCATCAGTTGAAAGTAGTACTCTGAGAAAGTACTTCTGTCATATATTTTAATTATACTGTTGATGACATTGGAAATAACAAAAGAAACTCTGCCTGATTTTACACAATGCTCATCAAAGCCTTTAGTAATACACAGAAATACCCAGGCCTTCCAGACTATGGACAGCCACATTTTAGCCCACAGAGTATTTAACCTTAGTCTTAGCAATGCATAGAACAGGACAGCTTGACCAGGACAGAGTCAAAAAATTGCAAGAAGTATTTGAGGCCATCTAAAGTACTCCTGTTCCTGACTGGACTGACAAAAGTGTATGCTTAGGCTTCTTGCTACATTGGTTTCTGCCTTTTCACAAGAATTACAAAAGCAGAAAGAATCAAAATTTTTCTTCTAAGACAAAGTTCGATGTTCCCTTGCTGTAATAGCTATAGTAATAGCTTTGGGATGATGGTACGTTTCTAGTGTCTCTTGGGAGGAAAGTTCACTTTCCCTTAAAATTCCTTTCTCAATGGTAGCATTATTGTAGCTTCACTTGTACTACCCAGAAACAAATCACAGTAGCCACTGACATTCAATATGGTGCCTTGTGCATTTTTACAATTTAATTTTCAGACTTAGGCCCTACTCACACTAGGAGGTTACTGGCATGACAGACATGAGGGCATATCCAAGTTGGCAGAGTTGCTTCTTTTAGGTCTAGTAATACTGACTCAAGAATGGTTTTTGCCAGCAGAGTTACACCATCTTTGAGCATTGCAAGATAAGCTGACAACAGTTGGCATAGTTATATCCATATCAGGATTTTGACTGGCAACAGAATGTAAAATCAAAGCATACGCATTTTTGCACTCTGGGACACTGCAGTGTCAGAACTCAAGAGTATACCATTGTATTACCCTTCACATGGCACTAGAGTTCTTAAAGGACCCTCCAATTGTCTCTACAGTGTCTAGCAGGCATAAAACTTTGCAAGACTGTGGTCAGTGAGATTTCTTTTGATTCAAAAATCTTAAGGTCAGAAGGTCCATTATTTTCACCTAGTCTGACCGTCTATTTTATACAAGCATGGAATTACACAGAAGAGCAGAGTGCCAGGACTGAGAGGCAGAGTGCCTCTGCCACTGATTTCCAATGACTCTTGGCAGGGCAGTTAACCTGTCAGCACATCATAGCTGAATTTTTAAGACAGTGAAGATGCACATGTACCTCTTGGAAGCAAATTTTTATAAGCTGCTGTTAGAATACTTGGAGAAGAGTGCTGTGCAAAGCATCAGAAGAAAGATTAAAGAATCACAAAATTGTCTGTGTTGGAAAACATCTTTAAGATAACTGGGTCCACCTAATAACCTAACACAGCCAAGTCCATCACTAAACCATGTCCCTAAGTGCCATATCTGCACATCTTTTAAATATCTGCAGGGATGGTGGCTCAATCACTTCCCTGGGCAGTCTACTGTGATTGTTCTTAATATTTTGTGAGCAGAAAGACCCATACTGTCAAAATAGAACTCCCATATGGACTGTAACAAACAGCTGTGCAGGGCTGAGGTAGGAGGGACTTAAGAAACATTCTGCTTTCTTTAATGCTTCTGAAATGAAATACAGTATTGAAAATGACTGCACAGTCCTACAAGCCGAGACTCCTGCAAATTCTCATCATCAGTGGAAAAAACCTGCAATACATATTTACAGAAATAAATGGCAGCGGAGCTTAACACCATTCATCACCAAAGGCATGGCAGACTGTGAGTACTCTTCCCATCAGAACATAAACTTTGCTTGCAGACAAAGCACAGCTTTTCCGACAGGTGCAGAGTAAAGCTCTGTAACCTCTGTACTAGGCGGTTCAGAATCTCAGTACCTCATAGGCAGTGGAACAAATTACCTGACCGGTCCCAGGACATCCCTTTTACCTAAGTCTCCCATTTACCTAGAATGTGCAATTGATTGAAACAAATGCTACAATCCGACACCATGGAGCTCTCGACAGCTGTCAACTCATTAAGTTCTATTCACTGGCTTCCCACCTCCTTGCCAACGTATTACATAAATTGCTTTTTAGCTGGCAGCCTTCCCCTTTCCCTGAAACCAGTTTGCACTGAATATGTTTAAGTATATTCTTTTTTTAAAAAAAATGAATTTATTCCTTCCCTTTGGTAATTTGCTTTGCTTTGCACCAGTTTGAAAGGGCTGCAGAATACTGTTTAATTATCAAGCTGCAACTGGAAATGAATATTTTATAGCAGCTGAACAGAGATTTGGCTGTAAATGACTATATCCTAATTAAACAAAAGGAAGACAGAAAGAAAAATTAATTTAATTAATGAGATATTGATGCAATTTACAGACAAAGGCCTTCCCATTTAGAAGGAATTCCTGCAATGTGAATTTTATAGAAAGAGTTGGAGGTTCACTGCCTCCTTCTTGATTTATCTAGTGGTGTTTCTCATATTTAATTTTTGCTTTTTTCAGAGTCTTTAAAATGCCTAAAGGTATGTTTGGCATCTGTCCATACAAAGTCACACATACAAGTGCTTCAAACGCGAATATATACTTTTAATGACCATGCAGTAAGAACAGGTAGAAACAGAGCGTAAGTGTAGTCATGCTAGCTCAAATTCCATTGAAGCCTTGCTTCCTGCCTCTGGCATTAGATAGTTATTTATGTTTGTTCACAGAAAAAGGATAAACACAAGAGAAACACACAGAAGTACTTTTCGGTCACATATGCTAATTGGAATGGCAAGCATGAGTCAGGAAGTGGTTATACCTGCCATTTTCATGCAGCATAGTTTTTGTATTTCATAGTTCTTAATGGGCTTTTCTACCACATACTGACATATTAGCTTTCAAAATCTGTATTTTTCTTCTACAATATCATATGGCAGTGAGTTCTCCATTTTGTGGGAAAGTACTTCCTCTTGTTTGATCTCAGCCTGCTCCTACCTTATTTCACTCCTCAATCTCTGTTTCATGAGGAACAGTGAGCAGTCATTGACTAGTCACAATTTCTCTGAACCATTTTGATTTTAGAGACTTCTGTTATCACTGGTTACCAGTTTTTCAACCTGAAGAACGCCAGCCTATTAAACCTCTCCTCACATGGAAACCATTGCATATCCTTCAGATTTTTTATTTATCATAGATCAGTCTTTGAGAGCTGATGGCCAAAACTGAATGCAATGCAGAAGGCAAGGCACAACACAAATTTACACTGTGGCACAATTGTATTTTCAGTCTGTTTTTTTTTTGCTAGTCATTTCTAATTTTTTTTGCCTTCCTTAATGCAAATACATGTCCACAAGTAGCCAGATCTGGCTATTTGTCAGCATAGAAACAAATTTTCAATGTTCTGTGTGGTTAAACACACACATAAATCAGTGCCCAGTAATGCATTTCTTCTGTTACAGCCTCAGTTTCTGACATTTTTGAATTAAAAGCCCTATAACAGAAGGAATTTATTGATTCTTAAGACGCTTCGGAATGCCATCTATTGAATTGCATATGGCGTGGGATCTACAAAGATGCAATAAAGCTTTTGAGAGGATGCTGGGTTTCTCGGTCATTCTAAGTCCAACAGGACAAGTTTCTGACATTACAGAAGGCACCTGAGTAAGCCCAAGGGATGCCTGTCCAGTCCACAGTGTCAGGAGGCAGAAGCGCTGCCTTGCAAAGTATAATCATTCAAAATGGACTGGAGCAATCCTACTGATGCACATATGGTGAGTAACAGAGAGAGGACTCTGTATTATAAATAGAAATGTGGAATGTATACTCATACATTCCAGAAGTGAGGACACAATGTAGAATCTGATCTGATGGGTTTCCTTATATCTTTTTGATGGTATGTATGCATGTTGTAAAGTGAATCAGGCCTAAATATAATGTCAAAATGCTGCATGAATCAAATGAGAAAATGAGATTAGACCTGAACTTTTAAGAAAACTACAGCTGTACTTTGTAGCCCAACAGACAGTCAAAAATTGAAAAACTATGGCATATTTTGCCCACAATAACCTTTTCTCTTCAAACCATTTGTATCATTTTGGGTGAGCGTGACATTTCACTCTGTAGTGGACTCTACTTTTCATCACTGGGGATCAGAGACAAAATAATTTTAAGGAAACCACTCTGGCTTAAAGTTAGTGAGGTCAAAGAGAATGCACACAAATAAATGCAAAAATTATACCACCAAGGGAATACAGAATCTGGTTCTATGTGAAATGCAGTCTTCAGAAACCTGGGGGAGAAGCTATTGACTGAAGCTATGTCAGGCCAACCATGGTTTCCCTAGCTGAATACCGGTAGGCAAATCTTCGCAAAAGGAAGAAAAACCACTGACCTGAAAGCACATAACCTATAATGTTTTACAGTCATAGTTTCTTTAAATCCTGTATAGCATGTGAATGTAAAGGACATAAGCGAAAACACAACACCTATACAATTACATGCCTTGCCATTGATTTAAAACAAATACAATTTCTCATCCACTTCAGCAAAAGAGAGAAGAATACACCATAAGTGAATGAATGAAATAAATGGATCATTGACAAATTTGGAAGGGAGACAAACACTTTTCACAGACTTCACTTACCTCTCTCCCTGTGCTATGATTTGTTTTCTAGAGAGGATCTAAAGAAAAATTGCGAAAGGAAGACTTTGTCTTCATGTCCCACTCGGTATTCTACCTTACACCCAAAGCTGTCAAAGCCTTCCTGCTCCTAGTGTGCCTCTCCCTCTCTTGTAGTATTACTGAAGCTCATGAATGTTGGTCTCCTCCTTTCAACATTACTCCTGTTTTTCTCTGCCATCTTTTTTGAAGTGGATTTTCAATACCAACAAAGATACGGAACATGACTCAAACACAGGGGAAAGATTTCTTTAAATTACACATTATCAGTGAACATAAAGCTTATATGCGAAGGTACAACAGCTATTACCTAATTTTAACAATAATGATATTACCCAGAGCCTCTAATCAGATCACGAACCTGTTATTAGATACTACAGTACAAATAGGACAAAAGAGAACTTTTCCCAAATACTGCTGTTTAGGCAAAGAAGCAACATATTTACTATGGCAGACAGGGAAATAACAGCTTAGTTTTATGATAAATTATGATGTTAAAAGATTAGCTTTTGTTCTATGCTGGAACATCCCCAAAATGCCCTTTTAAAAACAATCTCAGAAACAGAATGGTATCAAAGTATCAGTTTTCATATAATAATTTTTTTTTTTGCACCTAAATTTCAGACATACCATTCAGTGTGTGCATGACAGCAAAGCACCCACTGGACATCTTGGAGATTGTAGTCCCCAGAAAAGGATCCAGGCTTGACGTTCATACTTCTGAATAGCTAAAAGCAGGGAAATTTCTCACAAGAACCTACAGCATCTCCTTCCCAGACCAGTGCCCTGATTGCAACCTGCTATGGCAAGAGGCCCTCTCACCCCTTTTCATGACAGAACAGAGAACATGATAACACCAGAGGGTAATGTGAATGATGGCAGGAAGACAGCATTAGAAAACACTGCTTATATCCAAGATGAATGAAGGTGCATAGGATGCATAGGCAGAACAAGACTGTTTGGCTAAACATGGATTCCTTAATCTGGTTAGCCTGGGAGATTTCCAAAGAGGCTAACAAAGACTTTGTTTAGAATGTAGTTCATGCCTATGTAACACTAACTGAGATTACACTTCAATAATCTACAAAATAACACTAAAGATTATACTTTCGCTTGCAGGGCCTTATGACAAGAACAACTTCAGGGGACAAAAAGAGAGAGAGAGAAAAGAGAACAAAAATGTAATTGCCTGCCTATCAGCTCCACTATCATAATTACTGTCAAACTCTTGACATGGGTTGAATCAGATGAACACCAAATCAATTTTTGCAAACAGCAATCATTGCATTCTTAGATCATAAATTAAAATGTCACTGGTAGACTGAGTATAAAATAATGCCTGTTTCACTATTTTACCCTGCAGAGAGAGCAACTACATTTATCTTCTGTTTGTGAGTGTAGCCGTATGTCCTACAGTACATTACACTTATCTAATTCAAACCGAAGTTTGTACAGCTGGATTCCACACAGGAAAACACAAAAAATTATACACTACCTATGGAGTGGGGTAGTGTTATCCCTCTGGGTATCCAGAGCATTAATCTAGTTGTAGGGAGGTGGCCATGTAAGTTTTTCTCTTGCATCTGCACAACATGCAGTGTTGGGGATTTGCTGGCCATACACATGTCCAGGGGAGCAAAAATGCCTTAAGGCTCCATTCTACTGTCCTCTCCCTTTCTGACCTGCAGTGAACCTCATCAGGCTGAAGCGAATAGAAGACTCCCCAGTACAAGGAAAATTCTCAGAAACTACTCACTGTTGTGATTCCTTTAAGGAATAAGGTGATCAGATTAAACTGATGAATCAGTCACATATGTTGAAAGCTGACCCATACCAATAAAGTGCATAATTTCCTATTACCTTTTGTGTCTCATTTCTAAGTACGAGTAGGAATAATTTAACGGGCCATTCTGTGCCCAGAACCTTGCCTATCACTTTTCACTCTCTATTTTAAATCACAAACTCTGCAACTGAGAGGCAAAGAACCAGGCCAATGAGTTTACCTCTCTTGTAACTAGAGTTATCAAGATACCTTATTGTTTTCTCCTTTTTAGGGGCTTTAAGTGATTTTTAACTTAAAGCACATTGTCTAACTTTTGCCTAATGATTCAGATAATTTTTCCTCAAATAAAGTGACTAGCAAAGCCCCAGATTCCCTGTTTGAACTCTAACATCATACTTTCCAAAAGATAAAACTTCAAGCACTTTCCTCTCTCACCCACCCCACAAGGAAGAGAGCTGTAAAGACCACAATTGGTTGAACTCCCAATTGCTCCAAAATTCTCCTCCAAAGTTTCACCTTCAGATACCACTGAAAAAGATATCCAGCTGTACTAGCAAATCTGGCTAATCATTTTAAGGGCATTTCTGTAACAGCCAATGTCATGATTCAGAGTTTTGCCTCAAGGGATATCTTTGAAGAGCTCAGGATTTTTCTTCTGCTCTTTCTAGCCTTCAGAAGCTGAGCTATAAACTCATTGAAACCTAAATATAAAGTACTTCCTTATTTAATAAAAATAGGAGTGCCTATCTCTTCAACCCAACCAGCAGTCAGTATATAGGATTTCTGGAGTGTTGCACTTAGGAAAAGTCTCCTTTCTTCCTTACAATTGATTACTTTGCTGGTTCAGAAAGAGAAATTTCACTTTAAATGGAATGGTTGACTCTGCCTAATCAGTGTGGTAATTTGACCTCATATGATGTGATTCACCAAATGATCAAAAGGTCTTATCTTGTATGTTTATCAGTGAGTTGCCTGCTACTGACTGCCATGGGCAGCTCTGCATCTTTTTGCTAAAGCTTCCTGCTCTGCTGTGCCATCTAAGAGCTGACAACTGATCCCACTGAAGTGATCAGAGCTGCGAGACAGCAGTACTCTTGTATCCCTACGATACTGTCACTAATGCAGTACTAAGCAGCAGTAGGTGCAGATTCATCAGGCACAAAAATCACAGAAAAACAAGCAGGAACCTCTGAGGGTGCAGGAGCCAGTACTCCGCTACTTCAGTAGCAAGCCCCTCTTCATCCAGATGACATCCATTTTGGATAGGAATTCACTTCTAACTTCTAGCAGCAGCTTATTCACAGTTGGGTTCCAGCCATTTTGGGTCAAGAAACCCCTTTGTTTAAATAAGTATTTTCCCAGACTCCCCTTCGGAAACACTATACAGTTTCTGAGAGCAATCATGTCTCTTATTCCTTCAGTATGCAAACTAAAGTAGCTAAATTCTAACAAATCCCTTCTCCTGAGTCCCCATTCACAACTTTGTCCCTCAAAACCTTCTCTGTACCTGTGCCAAGTCCTTCAAGTCATTCTGGAACACGAGCAGATATGCTTTGAAATAGCACTGTGCAAACTTGGAGTTTTGTTTTTTGGTTGTTTTGTTTGTTTGTTTGTTTGTTTGTTTAAATAAAATGCTTTGAGGAACATTCCTGCTGTGGTAAAATGGTGGTATGTTTGTGTGAAGAGCTTTATGAGTTCTTTACTTCCACAAGTAGAGGAATGCAGCCAATTATGTTCTGTCAGATAGTAAACCAGGTTTTCTACCAGTTTAAACTCAGTTGCTATTCAGAGACTACCAAGAAACCCGAAACCAGTTCTTAAGGAAGGGATTTCTAGTGGCTTAAATGCAATGAGGTTTAAGGACCAACCCCATATACTCTTGAATGAATCCAAAGCAGAAGCAGAGCATCTACAAAATGGCCTCATCTGAGCACAGAAGGAAGTAAAGAGATCAAGCTGAGAAAAAAAGGCAGTTACTTTTCAAATTGCCATCTTTTATCTTGGAAAAAACACAAAAACCGGAACTGATAACTGTCTCAATACGTTATCAGTTATGATAACTACATTACAGAGATGCAATACAGAGTTAGTCCTTAGAAACTCCAATCTTACGAATCAAATATAATGAATAAGTGAGAAAGCCCCACTTTCCATTTCAATTCTGCTCTCCTTATCTGCCATGCTAATATTTAGAAAGTAATTATTGCTCTTGATGATTAAATTTTTTTTCTCCTCTTGAAATGACTGATTTTTCTTTTGAAGTCTGCATCACCCTAAAGGGAAAATACATTTCTCAGCAGATTTTTCTTTCCCTTTTTGCCTGGCAAGGAAAGGGGATTAGAAAAATTAGAATAGAATAGAATGAATAGAATAGAATAGAGGAAAGGGGAAGAGCGAGTGAGGAAAGACAGGTCTTTTTTTTTTTTTTTCCCCTATTTGAGGAATGTCTTTAGGAATTCATGAAGAGGAAGAACTGAAAAATCATGAGCTCATCACACTGGGTATGACACTGCAATCTGAAGTTCCTATAATGAGGTGGTGAGTGGGCCTTGCTGACAGCTTATTGCTGGGGAGAGGTTAAAATGAGTTCTGCATCACCAGACCAGGCCCATCAACACTTGGCATCTTCATGGTACCACATTACACATAAATTTTTTTTTCAGCGTTATTGCAGCTGGGTTAGTTCTCCACAGTGAACACAAATGTATCCTTTCCCAGAGTTAATTACCACGTTAATCTGGGCTGGAGGGAAAAGAATTCACACTGTAATGATGAAGGGAGGTGGGTGAATGTAGAGGGTTGCATACTTTATCAATATAAAAAGATTAAACTATGAAGGTTTAACTACAGACTCATACTTTTCCTAGATTACCTCCCATAATAAAAGGCAAAATAAATAAAAATTAATATACTATAGGATATACCAACAGCAGAATATAGACTGATGTGATATTCTCATTCCCTAAACTTCTCCCATTAAAATGAGACATTGGAGTTTTTGGACCATTGAAACCACAAGTGAAAATCTCTTAAGAACCTAAGCCCACACATAGGAATGTACTTATCACCAAGTCATCCCCTCCAAAACCCTGGAATCAGTGTATGTGATCCAACTTAACTTGGCCAACATTATACAGAATCTTACCACATAATTTGTGTGTGTGCCTCCATACTGCTACAATGTGAACATGGTGGTGGCTGACTTAGTGGTTGGACTAGCTGATATAAGGTGTTTTTCAGCCTTCACAATTCTATGATTACTTCACCCTGCTCTTGCTGAATAGAAAGCATAAGGTGTGCACCATTATAGAGGAAAGACACTTTCTCCATGGTCCTTATATGAGGCTGAAAATGTTGACACTAATACTTCAAAGCACCCTTTGGTAAGAGTGGGCAAAATGCCACATGTCAAAGACATTAAACTTTTTTTCAGAAAAAACTCCAAACTCATCAGTGATAGTTTCCAAAGGAGAGGGAAGGGG
>VWZG01000452.1:308982-341659 GCA_013396735.1 Grallaria varia
GGGCGGGGGGGAAACAACCAAAAAAAAAAAGGTGAGTTGTGAGTTCTTAGAAAATGACATACTGACTGTGACTCCCAGCTAAGCTCCCTGATAGTTGCTGAAGAAGCTGCTCAAGCCAAACTACAATTCACAGAAACAAGCTGGAGTAGAGCCAGCTCTGGATGAAGTGATTGGCTTTTCAATTTTTTCAAAATATGAACTATGGCTTGACGCAAGCCATGCTGACTGTCCTTGAGGAGATACTAAGAAGAAACCTTGATCAGAATTGAGACAAAGCATCAGTATTGGGTTGTGTAATGGATGGCCATTCAATGCCTTTATATCTGCAGAGCAGCAAAGTAAAATCTGCAATAAAACAGATGTCTTCAGTAGCTAAAGAGGCTAAGCATATATTTCTTGCACCTGTTGTTTGTACTTGGTAAATCATCAGCATGTTTCGTCATTGTTGGCTTCTTTCTTTTGAACACATTGCTTTTGAAGTTAATAAAATTACTTGTTTCTCCTTTGTGCTGGGCCATTTGCATAATTATAAAGAGGGTTCATGGAAGAGAGTCAATCAGATAATTCCCACATGCAAATTAAAGATCTTTCAATTAACACGGCAGGATGTGTGTGAAAACCATGCTAATGTAGCAGAAGATAACCCTAGTGGCAGTTCAGCAATCTGTCTGTATGCCAAGGCATCTCTTTGCTTTGTCACTGGTGGCCTTTGCTTGGGCAAGAGGGTGGTGAAACAGAGCAAAAAGGGAGGTTTATTAGAGATCTTTATTGCAATGTTACTGGTGAAGCAGGAGAGCAGTGCCTTACTCTTAATTTTGTTTCAGGCAAAAGTCAACTTGATTGGTTCAACAATGTGTCCCATCATATCAGGGAAAAAAATTAAGAAGAATCTGACTTCCAGAAAGCTTTTTCATTCACTAATCAGTTTGCTTACAGTTCCCCTAGCGAAAGATGACTTCCCCCTCCTGTCTTCAGTAATAACACACACAATACTTTCATAAGGCTTTTCTTGCTTCCCTGCTTGCAAGTAATGGCCCCACAGAACAGCTACTGAAAAGCAATATGAGTAGAAAAGGACACTGAATATTTGGCAATACCTTAGGTTATACCTGACAAAAAGAAATGAAGTCAGATCTTCAGATTGCATATATACAAGCCAGTCATCAACTCCAAAATCATAATTTAATACTTCCATGAGTATAAAGATGCTATATGGTCTTTCATGGATGTATTACACCTTTCCCTCAAGCATGAGAAACATTAAAGACCAGACACCAGAAGACAGATCCTTCTGTGTTACTGTGGCACCCTGCTAGATTTCTAATCACTGAATAAATTTTCAAAAGCAGCTCTTGCACAGGAGAGAGAACATGTTTGTATCTTCTAGCCAAACAATCCAAACTGTGTTATTTTAGGTGCTAGTCACTCCTCACTCCTGAATTAGGACTCAAATTAGGAGCCTGCAAGTCTGGAAATTGAGTGTCCCTATGTGAGCATGTGAGAAATCTCCCGTGAAGGTATCTGCTTCTCCGGTGTCACTCTGATATGTTCCCTGGGAAGCCGCAATACTCTTAGAAGTTGTTTCTCAGGGAATAACTCGCTGCTTGCCTTAGGAAAAAAACCCAATAAAATCAACAAACCCACCAAACAAAACCCCCAAGTCCTGCTGTGTGCTCTAGGTAGGAATAATTCAGCAGAATATGCATTTATTTGGATGAAGAGCTGTAACAGCAGTGAGTGTCACAAGCTCCAAACTATTTTGAAGAAAATGAGGAAATTATCTTTAGTGAATGTAGTCAAACTGTATTTTTTTAAACCTCAGACACTGTCTAATTAAAGGAATACAACTTTCACAAACAGGAATAACCTCCTACTAATTAATCATGAAGATGAACTGGTAGTGGCCTTAGTATTAGTATCTCCCTCAGTTTTAATAATTTCACTACCAGACAGCCAAATGGGAGGTCATCTGCTTCCTGCTACTGAAGTATTGTGGAGCACGACCCAATTTCATTGAATAAGTACAAAAGTGGGAATCATAAACACTTACTGAAAGGCCTACAGCTTTTCCCCTGGGTTTGGCACTGTACAGGTGGGGCAGATCTAATCATTTACAGCTCCACTTTTGGCACAAATCACTTTCCCATTCAGGTCTTAGTGTTCAAAACTCACAAAGGGATAGTGTTGTGAATGAATCCAACTGAGACACAAGCCTTAGAGAGCTGCAAAGTTTGCAAGGAAGCAACTGTAGCTCCCACATTGTGCATATAACTTCCAGATCACTGGAGTTTTCATCAAACTACCAGTATTTAAGAATAAAAAAATTATAATAATAAAAAGCTGATGTATTTGTATTTTTGTGCTTCTGGATTTGACCAGTTTATAAAGCAGTTCAAACTGAACAACAGTTTTGTTATTTTTGTGGTAGTAAATAAAAGTCAGGAGTTCATTCTCAGCAGGCTATAATTGTTATTAATACTAGTTGCTCTATTATGTAGCACTAGCAAAGTAAACTCAAACTCTTTCAGCACATTTTAGCTTTAACGAAGCAATTACTTGAGTCAAAATCATGCATCAAATTGAGCAACTTCTAGCATTTCTGTCTTCAAGTCTTTGTTTTTCAAATAGTAAGGCATAATAGCTTCTTGAAGAATTAGTAATCAATGTGTCACTCCTCTAAGTAATTATTTTACTTGAAACAAGTAATAAGCCTATGTTCCCATTTGAGGGCACATGTAATTGCAATGTATTGTTAATTCTGCAGTCTTTTGTATAGAATGAATTTTCAGCTTTAATAATCACGGGAAGCTATCAAACTATCTCTAGTGTACGTTCTCTGTAGAAAAAAAATGAAAAAAACTATCAGACTGAGTAACTTTTTTAAATTTCCAACTTCAGAGAAAAACAGAATTTACTGAAATGCATTCTGCGTGTAATATTTGCATGCATACTCAGCATTTCCCAAGTTTTATTTGTTGTTTTGAAAGAAAACTATAGGCCTAGAAGAACTTGGAATCAGATGTGCTCGTTTCTTTATGTTTGTCTCTACCACTGCATTCTCTGTCACACCAGAAGCAGGGCACAAGGCTCTTCTCTGCCTCAATTTCACTAACTTTAAAGTGAAGAAAACTAAAACCATCTTAGAGTCAGAGAGCATTGTCCTCATGAATTGTTGCTTACTAAGCACTTTAAGATCAATAATACACATTCTTAGTGAAGCACAGAGCATTATTTTTAAAAGATAAAAAATTAAAATGAAATATAATAAAACTTTTCAGCTCAAGTTATGTCTTAGAACACATTTATATTATATTAAACCTTGAAGGCACATTTTAAAATGAATTTTCACATGAAATGAAACATATTTTATGCTCTACATAAACACTACACTCGAGTATGGGACATAACTTGCATCCTCAGAGGTGTTCAAGAGCTGATGGCTATGGCACTAAGTAACCTGATATGACTAAACTTGCTTTGAAAAGGCCATTGGTGTAGCTCCTTGTTAGTAAGAGCCTTTCTGGATCGGCCTGAATATTTCACACTTCACAAGTGTAAACCTCATATGAACACATAAATGGACAGGACATCAGTGAAATCCTCAGTCTAAACAGCACCTGGCAGCACACAGGGTGCAGTCAAGGCTGTGCTTTGAGCCAATTCTGGTGCCAAAAAAAGATTAGACATATTACCTCATGACTGTGCCTCTGCAAAGAAGTCTTTCCTCACAGCTGGACTTCCTTCATCTGTGGGTATTGTCCTGCATTAATGCAGCCAGATGGCCTTTCTCCTGCAGTGAGCTCAGGGAACGTGCACAACTGTCCACACCTGACGGCGCAGTGCTGCCCATATTGCCTCCTGCCACTACAGAAAAGCACCATTTATCCCAGACTCCAAAAATACAGGTGTCGCTGCCTTGCCTCTGTCATTGCCTCCTGCTGCCCTGAGCTTCCAGCACCATGCTGGGGCTTTAATTAACTGCTGACAAAGGGAGAACATCAGCTCATCAGCCATCAGGAAAGCCTGTGATAACTCTTCATGCACCCCTGCCACAAGACCAAGATGAAACCAGGTCTCCAAGCTGAACATTTATTGTTATTGTTTTTATTTTTTCTGTTTGTTTGTGGTTTAATGCCTATGCAGTTAATTTGAGGGCGATAAATAGCTTTTTGAGAAAACTAATTTGTACACAGCTGCAATTAATCAGAGTGCAGAGAAGAGTGCACCGGAGCCGAACGCCCTGCTGAAACAGATGGTTGTGCTGCCGCCACACACCCCTGCATTCCCGTGAAGGGGAAGCCAAATTGCAGAGCCCTGGGAATTTGAGCTCGCACACATGCTGGCTCTCCCCGCATCAGGTCTGCTAGGGAAAAGCTTGAATGATTTTCACCTGGAAGCCTCCTGGGGCTTGCAGCCATTACTTGAGAAGTTTAATAACCACTGGCAGGGAAAAAGAAAAGAAACAAGCAATCCACTGAACTTTCCCAACTGCACAGCCAAATTTATCATCTAGTCCTGTTGCTGGCTGTCTTCCTTGTATTGCCGGATCCTCAAAACTTTTGTGGCATGAGAGAAAAAAAATAACAGCCAGATGGAAGATGTTGTTTACAACAAAGCAACCTGAGAAGAATCTAGTAGTCTTAGTTGTTTCTACTGGTTTCCATTTGAATGCACTAACAAGTGAATATTCCCAAAGACAGAGAAGTTGAGGTGCACAGAGAGAGGCACAGCATTTTCAAGGCTCTGGCTTGCAGGGTGGCCCCTGTAAACCTTGGGGACTGATCTGTACCTGTACTGAATGATGTGTTGATTAAAGTGGAAATTGTGAGAGCTGGCACCAAACATCTTCTCTGAAAAGAGACAAAAAATTCATTCTGTGACACCCATCATGCTTAGGGCATGCAGTGGCTTGTAAAATGGTTATTAATTATATTCGCTATGGCCTTAGGTGCACTCAAGAGTTACCAGGAAGAGTTTTAGCATTGACTTTAAA
Organism: Grallaria varia; assembly: GCA_013396735.1. Taxonomy (NCBI): domain Eukaryota; kingdom Metazoa; phylum Chordata; class Aves; order Passeriformes; family Formicariidae; genus Grallaria; species Grallaria varia. The sequence goes on from VWZG01000452.1 coordinate 313,976, forward strand.
AATCTTATCACTGAAGACAAACTACAGGTGAAATCCAGAAAGATTATCTTTGAAACATGAACCTCTTTTCACATAGATGCTCTTCTTAATCACTAGATGACTAATATCCTTTAGATATTACTGCTAAAGTGAGCCTTAAATGCAAAAGAACAGTGCTTGTGCAAATGCCATAGCTATTACAAGAGATTCTTCAAAGGTCAGAGTAAAAGGTCCTCCCACACTATGGAAGATAGTCCCAAAAGAGATTAGGGTGAGACATATCAAAAACACAGGACCATGTAATGTCTGCTGTAATGTCCATGATTTCAAAACTGCTATAATCAATTTTCATTACTTGATTAAGAAAGAAAAGGCAACATGGAAGACAGACTCTGACTGTATGGGCTTTCTGCAGTTATGGGAAGAGGATTTCATTTTACTCCCCATTTTCCTTTCCTTTGCAAACACATACAGTCTTGCAGCCATGCCTTGAGTAAGGGAAGCACCTCAGCTAGGAATTAAAAGCACATGGCCTGACAAGTTAAAACCTATAAATGTCTCTCCAGTAAACTCACATCAGATAATTAGTGTGAGGTTTCTACTTCTTTCTTCCTTGCTAACTCCTTGATGTCTTCAACAATTTGCTATTATCTTGCAAAGGAGGGATGAGAAAAAGGACACTCGAAAATGGTTGTTTGAAGACATAGCACTGTGGAAGGCACTTGGGGAATTCTAGTAGCGGGGCACAAAGATCTCTACATAGACCTTTAAGGAGACCGAACTTGTGAGCTGCAGAGTAGAAAGGCTTTTTATGATTCTGCACAAATTGTGTGTGCTTTTGCTTCTGGCCAGGACCTTACTTTCGCAAGATCCAAAAAGTAATTACAGCGATGTCTCCAATAAACTCACAGAGAGTGTTGTTATTTCTCTCTTGTACACAAAGTACGTGTAACTGTATTCAACAGGCTATTGTCTTCGGCAGTTGTTGCAGGCAAGCAAAAGGAGTCACCATTCCAAGTTTAATTATAACAGTGGCGATCAAAACAAAAGCAAGGCCCACAGTGTGATGACTGACAATTCTGAAGGTAGTGAGATGCAGTTTTGGGCTGAGAAGCTGAGAGAATTTCCATGTGGACAATGACAACTGTACATGCAACATCAGCTAAGAAACCAGAAACCCAAGCAGGACTTCCCATGTCAGTTTAGCAATAATAAAAGGATGTGTTATTGCAGACCTTATGGAACAGAGGCATAGTGTCTTCTATTATTAAACTTTTCCAAAGACAAACCCACAGATCAAGTATAATTTTGTTATTGTAGTCAGAGACAGAAGTCCAGGCTTACAGTTCCTGTTGCTAGTTCTGATATTAGACTTTACCTTATAAGGCCATTACTATTATAACACCTGACCACATTTTATGTTTTATCCCCCTAACTGATAGTAAAGACTATTAACCTAACTTTCAGGAGGGGGACTATGGCACCATAAGGTTATCTTCCGTAAGATCATATGGGAAATTAATAACAGCACTGAACCAACCCAATTCTCTCAAGATTCGGGTTTTGAATTTTCTTCTTTGCTCAAATCCACTCAAATGGCCATAACCTCAGCTAGCTCTGGATATAATTGTATTTTCACCAAGATGGGTAAGCTTGAATTTTAAAGCCTTCGGAGTTGCTAGAATGAAAGGCACTACAAGAAAGTCAGTGTACTATAATAATCATTTGCCTCATGCCTTGCAGTAGTAAAGCAAAATAACATCACTACAGCATATTATTCTTAAGATAAAATGCTCTTCTTATTTCTGCTGTATTGGTAGTTCTGCAGTGCTCAAGTCCGTAACACTCAGGCTCTCCTGTTTACTCTCCATGCCCCATGCCATAGTTAAGATTTTCTCTGCACTGCCTCACAGTAAAAGCTCTGTGTGGGTACCTGTGTGCAGCCAGTAAACAGTGGCAATAAAACCGATCTCAAAATTTATTGCTACAATATACTGATTGTCTTCACTCCTACTGTGCTGAATGGGCTGAAGGTAAAAAGTGGGGAATATCCTATTGGGAGTTATATATCAGCATTACAAAGCAACTTGATCAATCCCTACATAAGCACATCAGCCAAAACCAGCACAAAGCCATACCAGTAGGTATAAACCAAGAGCCTGTGACCACACAGTGTTCTTACTGCCTGTAACAGGACAGCAGATGCAGAGTTCAACACCGAGACTGGGATACTCTGTTTTTATGTGACAGTGGTTCTCTCAAGTGAACTAGAGGAAAAAAACTCCCTCAGGCTGAGCTAGCAGGAGCAGACCTAATGCCTATTTGGGATGTACTTTTATAATAATAGAAGAGGACTGCTGCTACCAGCTTTTGAAACAGGTATGGGGAGCTGGCACATGGCAACCCAGCCAAATGAATACCTTCATTACTAGCTATTTCCATTAAAGCTATCATCACCCTCTGCCTGCAATTTACATGAGCTTTTCCTATACACATCAGAGCTGAAAAGAAAATGGTGTGAAAGGGAGATGCACTGATTTGAAATAAAAGTTGCACAAAAATCCTAAATCATATTCAAATGCTTGCTGTTAAATCAATTAATGAATTCCCATTGCCTGTTGTATAAAGGCCCCCTTATAAAAGACAAAGAAGTTGAGATTTTCTGGAGGTGATTCTTCTGCCGTCATGTGCAGACCACAGAAAGCTTTTTAAGGGCTATGCTAAAGTGACCTGTCTGTGTGCATGGGAAACTGCATCTACACATATGCTAAGTGTAACATGGGCTCATCCATGTGTTTCATCCATGTGCCTACAGTCTGCTAAGTGAGATCACTGCCATGAGAAGGAGTTTGCTGCACTTAAGAGCACTGATGTGTGTCGGTGAGGAAGGTGATGTCTGGGAGAGTGTAGAACACAGAACATGAGTATGTGTGTGGGTCTGAGAAATAGTTACAGCAGACAGAATGACATAACTGGAAAGTTTTTATCACTTTTCGGAGCACATGAGTGTATACTCTGTGGGCAAATGGGATGTATGTGGTCATTTAAAGTGTACTGTAAGGCATCATATGTAGTTATGTACACCTTGATGAATTTATTAGAGAACTCTAAGCATGGCTTAAACTTTGCCTTCTCACCATACATGTTGGCCAGTATGGGAGGGACCAATGCATCCTAGGACAAGTATTTTTATGTAACTAAACAGAATACCCCTTCTCTTCCCTTCTGGGTCTTATCAACTCATCCAACATCAGATTGTTGAATTACTACCCTTGCAATATTCTTGTCTCTGAAGCAGATATTTTGGGTTTATCTCCCATCATGTGCCTGGAACATGCATGAAACATTTAGTTCTTTGGGGTGGTAAATCATGGCAAACCTTCCCAACATCAACAAAACTCTTCTACCTGCAAGAAGTAGGCAGGAAAGTGAAAGGAGCCAGACCAGATGCCTCTACCTATTTCAAATCAGATCAAAATTAAAGTCTTCAAAGGTATAGGCATGAACCAATTCATGTTTTAAGTGGTTTTAATACTGTGTTGCTCCTGATCTTGAAAGGAAAGAAGACTGTCTTCCCTCTAGCCCAAAACTTCTGCTTGATCTTTGCAAACAGCAGCCTGTGTAATGTCTCTTTTTTGTGACTGGCAGTCTGTGGGGCAGGAAAGCTATGCTTGCAAATGAAATTCACCTAGCATTTACAAACCAAACAAGAGAAAAGGAGGCTGAAGTGAAAAGGAACCTTTTTTTTTTTTTTTCCCCCAGCAGGGAGCAGAGCACAACAAGGAAATAAAAAGATGAATAAACCTGTCATAGACTTTTTCTTTATGGAGCAGAGGCACAGTTATTAGGTACCTGCAAAGAAGGCACGCTGGATATATGACTCCTAATACATCGTCCATAATACAGCGCTGTGCAGAAGGCATACAACTTTTCAAACAGTTGTCAGAAACAAATAAATACAGTGTCTCAGTGGGAAAAAATGACCAAAAGGATTAGAAGTGAGCATTGGGGTGGTGCAGGCAGAAGTCAGAGAGCTCTCTCTGACAGCATGTTTTCATACATCCTACTTGTCAGAAACAGGAAAATTATTGAGCTATTATTATTATCTTTCTCTTAATAATCTGGGTGAGGATTTTACTGGTCTTACAATGTGACAAATTGATAGTGCTCACTAGAAAAGAAAGGCCGAAAACAGAGTTCTGCCAAGCATATCTCCATCCACAATTGAGACACCCTTTATTACAGACAGGTCACACCAACCATTTGAAAACCCTCATCTGACTCACATGAAAGCCCCAAAAACCCACTGCTAATCTTCCTCACTGCTAACGTGTAACTTTCTACATATGCCCTTCTTCTTACAGTTCTTACAAAGTACTGTGTTCTTCACCCATATTTCTCTTCAGTTTTCTATGTCTGGGGTCAACTGCACACTCCACCATGCTCTGTACATACCATCTTATCCCAATACTGATCTCTTAAAAGTGACCAGAATGTCCTAATCCCTGAGTTATGCAATCACTGTAGTATCTTCTAGTGCAATAAAGTTAAAATTTTTGTCATAGACTGACTCCATAGCAGAGTCTTAACCATCTTTCTATCTGCCTGTTTCCACAGCATTGCAGATTTGGGGGGCAACGAAGTATCAGAGTGTACTGGTTAGTTCTGAACATATGAGGCGTATTAGGAAAGCTCAGGTTAGAAATGAAAGATGTTTTGTATGCTGTAACAAGTGCTGAGTGGAGGATGCTTTGTTTTGTAAATTTGTTCATTAATGCTTTCAACTAAGTAACAGCAAATTTGTTCCTATTGGGTTGTGGAGCTTTTTACGTTTGGTTGGTTGGGTTTTGCTTGTGTTTTTTGTTGTTGCTGGTTATTTTTTTTTAAACATTCAAATATTAACGGTAAAAGCTTTAAGTAACAGCAATAAGTAACATCTAAAATTTATTGTTTATGCTTTCATGACACCATTAGACCATGCTGTCTCCACACTAACTAATAAGCATCGATTCAGAAATGAGAAACTTGGAAGCTCTTTCTTATCCTTTGTTCTCCAGTTTGATATACTGAAATTCACACCAAGACTATTGCACATCCTAGCCCAGATTTCTTCATAGACAGCCTTATTTCCGACCCTGGCCTGAAAAAGAAAATCAAACAATTTAAAGTGATGGATGATCTCAATAGTGAAATTCCATCTGACCTGCTGCTAGAAGCAAGGAGTGTATTACCGACTTGAGATATGTAAGTTGGTTAGGATCAAATATCATAAACTCCAAAGCTTTCAAACAGAACTTCCACTCAAATAGGACTCTTTTTCTGAGATTTAGACAAAGCATTTTTCTTATCCTTATGCATGAAGCAGTATTTATCAGAGCTCTGGCTGAAATGACAAGTGCCCTATCTCCGCCAAGGTAAAACAGCTGACAATCCACCAAGATTGGCAACACTTCTTCAGTTTCACTCTCTCCCCTAGCCTGACGTCTTCCTTTGGTCTTTCTCCTTCTTGCCTCCCATATTTCTCTCCATCCACAAAATCTTTCACTGTTTCAATACAACAGCCTAGCAAAAATAACATCCCTTTCTTATACTGCACTAACATGCTATGAAAAATACAAGTAACTTTATTCTTTCTATACCCTAAAAGTAAGCAAGAAACTCATCTCTGACCCCAAGCCTGGCAACGGGTGATACCTAGATATGTGATTTACAAGAACAAAAAATAAAGTTACAATAAGAACAGCTCAAATTACATCAAAAATGCAATCAGATGTAAGTAAGGCCAGTTTTCATACCAGCACTTCTCTTTGTCATGTCACTGGCTACAGATGTTACCAGCCTCTAGCTCTGAGCTTTCTTCCCTTCTTTAGTATTCTAGCATGCTTAGAAAAGTACAAATATGCAACCTAGCTTTATGGACAAGGCCAGGGCAATGAAGCAGTGATTTGTCCTCTCAATAAGGGTGAGTGACAACTTCATATAATTAAGTCCTTCATTCCCTCTGCAGTTAAGCTTTATTCACATCATTTTTTAACGTAACATAAACAAGATGTATGGGTCATTACTCGGACAGGTGTGCTGCATACTGCATCTCTTAGATTTCAGGCCAGAAAAAAAACCCACAGGAATTATAACATTACTTGGCTTCAAGCATTCAGGGAATGCTGTGAAGTGTTTAAAGACATGCAAGTTTCACATTTTATCTTCCAAAAACTCTTTTGAAGTTTGACATTGCATTTATTTACTCCTCACCCCTTCTCTACTTTTACACTTAACTGAAAAGAACATCTTTCAGAAATAAAATTCATTCAAAATCAATTCATTGTTCTCCTAGCTCCATAAACTAAATGCTGCAAAAGTGAAACATTCACTTCACAAATAATTTAAGAATTTAATCTTTGCACCCTTTACAATACAACACAATTTGTTCTTCACACCTGATGGGTAGTGCTTAGGGAAGATGCTCTTCTCATTACAGTGATGGGGCTAGACCCCTTCCTTGCTAATGTGTAATTCCATTCAGAAATAATATTTGTTGGGCCAATTCTAATTTCTGAGAGTGGAAATGAATGTGCTTCTGCAATTGCGTTAAAATGGTCTATATGCTTATTTTCCTTTAATAAGCTCCTCCTGAGGCAGTACCCACAATTTCCAGAGAGTTTCTATTCAAAATAAAAGCATTAATCTTAATTACCTTCATTCATGGCTTTGATTAGTGTATTTTCTACTAGTATAGTCAATTACTGTATCTCAACTAGGGTTGCTAATTTCTTTCACTATGCAAACTAATTTGTACAATCACAACTACATCTTCAGCATCCTATATAACCTGTCCAGTTTCTGCAGTGAAAGTGGGCAGCGCTCTGACCGTCTATGTACAGAGTTGCCTACTTAGAAACATACTACATAAAGGTAAAATCAAAGATATACCACAATTCATCCCATAAAGTAACTGAAGAAGTGTCATACCACAAGAAGTATTCAATGACTGAGTAAATGCTTCACTTTCTTGGACAACAGAGTCTTTCAGCACTTCAAGAGATGCAGGCCTATCTTCTTTGTTGGAACAGTGCCTGCAGAAGTTTGAACTGGATGTGCCTTTCTTTTTTTGTTGCCTCCTTTTTTTTTTTTTTNTTTTTTTTTCCTTTTTTTTTTTTTTTTTTTTTTTTTTTTTTTTTTTTTTTCCCTCGGTCTTCATGAAAATGGAGATTAAAAAATGCAACTTTAGGAATTAAGTGGATTTGCACCTACTTAAATATAAATCACCAGCCTCTCCTGTTATAAACTGTGGTGTGCTATTTCTGTACATTGCTACACAGCTTTTGCACTCTGCAAAAGAAAGATGCATGTGAGAAATGAGGGAAATGAAGCTTGAACAGACCAGAAAGACAATGTAGCCTATGAGGGACCTAAAACATTTAGTGCTCTGTTCATTTCCAAGAACTGTAAAAAGTTATAAAAAAGCAACCTAGAAAAGCAAACATATTTTGAGGAGCATTAACTTCCAACTGTATCACACTAGATGGGACAGAATACTTTCTTTTTGATAAATATTTCTCAATGACTTTTGCAGATTAAGAGATACTTTGACAAACAGACATTATTGATTTTATTTTTAGCTCGCAGAAGCTTGGAGCAGATGACATGCAGTGTTTTGACTTATATGAAAACCCTTTTCACCACAGACCTGCAAAAAACAGAGACAATTTTGACTCAAAATATTTCTGCAGAGTCGTGTTACTGATTTAAATACCATAAAGGATGAAAGAATGTTATCCTCTTCTGAAAAAACTCTTCTCACTCTGAAATTTGAATGTGTTCTTTCCCCACTAAAAAGAAACCCCAGACTATTCTGTCAAGAAAAGCCTTCACACTGTACTTCACTTGTATCCAGGAAGAAAGGTTCTAGTGTTCCAGCCTACAATCATACTATGCTGAGTGCAACTATTTAAATATTACATGTATAGGTTGAATAGATGGGGAAATACAAGGTCAACTCATAGACACACCAGCCAATTAAGTATATGGAATTAAGCATAATTAGAGTAAATTATGCCAAGCATGATTAGAGCAATCACAAGGCAAACACATCTTTGTAGCAACTGTAAAATTCAGAGCACCTTTTATTAATGCTATCCAGTAGCAGAAATATTCTAGATAATTCAATTGTCCACAGTTTATTGATTCAAAACTAGCATAATTCCACATTATTTTACATATTTGTGTATATAAGAGGAAGAATTCAATCACTGTGAAACTTGAAATAACAGAAGTGTACATGCAAAATTGTGCATTGGAGCAGTATGTGTATTTGAATAACAAAAGTACCTATTCACACAGCCTAATATCTTAGTTTTGGTAAAAGCAAATATGCATAAATATGCCATATTTCTTTTAATAAAGCTAAATGAAAGTTTTTTAAACCAGTGTTAATTTGAAAGACAAAGCTATTTTTTAATGTCTTTCATTAATGAGAAAGAGATAATAATTTTGTACCATTCAGGTGTGCAGTCCTCTATGTATTAAGTACTGAAATTGCACAATCCAGTCTTGTGAAAAAATACTTGCAATTTAAATTAGTAAATTTGGATACTAGAAGCAATAAAGCCATGTGATGATGCATACTTTTTTGCTTCTTTCTCAACAATATAAAATTATCTGCATGGAGCCCTGGGCTGCTATGGTTAAACCACTCAATATTCACACACATTTATTCAAAGCTAAGTTGCCTATTTCTGTACAGGAGTACAGCATTCTGTGCAGGTATTTACAATGATTTTACCACGGGGACAAGCTAGTTTAGAGGCCAAAAAGGTGGAGTTAACTGATGTACTGTTCATTAGACTTGGCTTTAATAGCAGTCAGTAATAGCTCAAAGCTAGCGTTTTGTAATGTAATAGTCTGGGTTTGGAGTAGGGTGTGAAGGAAGACAGTCTGCTTTGCGCTCTGTTTACTCGAGCATGCAGCACCTGGTTTTGCCGCAGCTCTGAATCACATGAGCCATTAACAGAAAACAAAGTCACAGAGCAAAAGACAGAAAAGACACAATACATCTTGGAGTCAGTCCCAGCTAAGACAGGCTCCTTGACAAAAGTTCAGGTTGAAAGTCATTTTGTGCAGATACCAGCAAAAATGCCAAGAAGAAATCATTTGCAGAGAAGAAGAATGAAAGATAATCTCTGCATCACATCTGCAACATGAAGCTTTAATTAACATTTCACAAGCCCTGGCACACTAAAAATGTCACTTTCTGTTCAGTACGGAAAATCTGTGGGGGGGTTTAGAACCACAGCTATGGACAAGACGCAAAGATGGGGCTACAATTAGGACAGAGCTGAAATAAAATCAAGCTGCCTTTTCTTGTGGCCATGTGAATCATGGCAACAATAGAAGCAGCTGTTACTGTTGGTTTGGTCACACTGGGGACAGCTATTGCCACTGGCATGAGTAACTGGCTAGCTGCTAGCATTGCTGTATTGGTTTGGCTGGCACAGATCACCACTTTCCTCTCTGAAACAGTTTTATAAAAATATATTCAAGAATTTCAAGTTGGTTCAATTTCTTAACTGATTGCTTTCTTCAGAAATAAATACCCTAAGTGTTTTTGGGACTAAGCCCCCTCAAGACCCTGTTATATATAAACTAGATCACAGAAAATAGAAGTGAAAGGTATGTATTTCAACAAATTTATCCTATTATCTAGCCCACTCTTGCCTTCCTTGAAGCTAGTACAGCAGAGTCCCACACAATACATTCAGCAGTAACTTGTACAATCCAGATTTAAATTTGCTAAGCAAGGATGTTTTCAGTTCTTTTCTGGGGAGACTATTCCACAGTTCACCAAGTCGTGCTTTTATGCAATTGCTTCTGCTTATTTAATCGTAACTTCAGCCCAATACAACTAGTTATATGTCCTCAATGCATCACTCTAAAGCATTTATACTTCTTAAATGTGTAATGTCTCTTACAGTGCTCTTACTTCAGTATCATTTAGCAAACAATGCACATTCATAATTTGTGTCATTTCTCATTATGTCATGTTATGTTTTAATTTTTATCTCCTTTGTTCCTATTCAGGTATATGAGTGGCATGCAACAATATCACAGGAGAGGCAATTCTGTTCAAAGTTGTTTTGAAATTCTTTGTTTGGGCTTGACAAGCTCTGCAGATAGCCCACTTACAGGATCATTTGCTATTTACATAGCAGTATGGTACCTTAGCACAAATAGGCTAAGGAGAGCCTCGTGTTCCTGTCATCATCTACATCATCAGCTGACTTGATGAAGCATCTCCATTTCCTCTGTACATAACACCAGCTAGAGGATCTAATTCAACTATTGCTGCACTAAATTCAGGAGTAGTTATAAAAATTACTATGGCTACCTAATTGTTTCATTTTTTGTCAGTATGACTCATACTGCACCATCTCTGCAACATCACTGCTCCCTTTAGTGGCTTGTGGCTTAGTGAAAATACTTCATGCATCGGGATTCAAGCAGTTCTGTGTGGTCCCTGTAACTGTGACTGCAGAAAGTTAAAAACCCTGTTCCTCTGATAGTCTTCTTATAGAAGGGCTTTGTTTCATATTTCTTCATATAAAATTGTTTCCAATACCCAAGATGTCCCAAATGACCTTTATCTAGTTTTACCAGAACTGCCAAGATGATTGCCCTTAGAGGTACAGCTAAACAATGCTTCAAGTTTTATCATCTGCAGAAGTTCAGGATACCCTAACTTCTGAGCTCTCAAGAGTTATTGTATGCTTATCATCAGTCCCAGGAGAGGAAAAGTATTTGTGTCACAAGGTGTAACAGGAAACAAGGTGGATACAAATTTCATTTCATAGCAGCTGCCTCCTTGTACCAGTGTGTGTATGCACTATATATTAAAATATAAGCCCAGGAATATACAGAGGGATTATTAGTGGAAATGGATTTTAAAGCATTTGAGGTTGTAGATGTTTGATATGCTGAAGCCCTGCTATTGTAACTGACTGCAAGTCAATGAAGATAGGCCCTGCAGATAAACCTTGACAAATGAGACAGATGGGCAATCAGCAACCATATGAAGCTTAACAAGGACAAGCGATGGACTCTGCACCTAGGACAGGGCAACCCTGTTCATGTGTATAGACTACGGATTGACAAGCTGGAGAGCAGCACCATGGAAAGGGACCTGGGGATCCTGCTCAATGGCAAGTTGAATGTGAGTCAGCAGTGCCCTGGCTGCCCGGAGGGCCACCCGTGTCCTGGGGGGCATCAGGCAAAGCATTGCCAGCCAGTCGAGGAGGGGATTGTCCTGCTCTGCTCTGCACTGGGGCGGCCTCACCTGGAATATTGTGTGCACTTTTGGGCACCTCAATATAAAAAAGACATTAAACTATTAGAGTGTCCAAAGGAGTGCAACAGAGGTGGTGAAGGGCCTTGAGGGGAAGACGTATGAGGAGCAGCTGAGGTCACTTGGTCTGTTTGGCCTGGAGAAGAGGAGTCTGAGGGGAGATCTCATGGCAATCTACAACATCATCATGAGGGGAAGCAGAGGGACAAGTACCAATCTCTTCACTTTTGTGACCAGGACTTTAGGGAATGACAGGAAGCTGAGTTGCGGGAAGTTTAGGTTCGCTACCAGGAAAAGGTTCTTCACCCAGAGGTTGTTTGGGCACTGGAACAGGCTCCCCAGGGAAGTGGCCACAGCACCAAGCCTGTCTGAGTTCAAGAAACATTTACACAATACTCTCAGGCACATGGTGTGATTTTTAGGGTGTCCTGTGTAAAGCCAGAAGTTGGACACTGATCCTTGCAGGTCCCTTCCAACTCAGCATATTCTATAATTTCATGAATATTAAATAAAGGATTCAGAGAAGAACTTACTAAAGCTTTACCCCTTTTTATGACTTTTAAACAAATTACATACTGTACCTTTATCTGATGCTTATATTTACTCATTCTTTGTGTGATGAGATTAGAATTTGTATTTACATACTATGTATCTAATACAATTTTGTATCCCTCTGTGTACATATGTGTGAAGAGGGAAAGAGGCAGGACATGGAGATGCTGGAGTGGTTATAGAGAAGGGCAACAAGGCTGGTGAAGGGTCTGGAGCACAAGTCCTGTGAGGAATGGCTGAGGGACCTGGGCTTGCTTAGCTTGGAGAAGAGGATGCTCGGGGGGGGCTTTATCACTCTCTACAACTACCTGAAAAGAGGTTGTAGCCAGGTGGGGTTGGCCTCTTCTCCCAGGTAACAAGCAACAGGACAAGAGGGGATAGTCTTAAGCTGCACCAGGGAAGGTTTAGGTTGGACATTAGGAAGAAATTCTTCACAGAAAGGATGATTAGATATTGCAATGGGCCGCCCAGGGAGGTGGTGGAGTCACCGTCCCTGGGGGTGTTTAAGGGAAGACTGGATGTGGCACTCAGTGCCATGGTCTAGTTGACAAGGTGGCGTTCAGTCACAGGTTGGATTCAATAATCTCAGGGGTCTTTTCCAACCTAATTGATTCTGTGATTCTGTGAAAAAGTTTTTATTCTGAGAGTGTGTAAGGACAAGTTCTTCTGGTGAGTGAAGAACTTACACAACTGTGTGAGCAAGCGTAAATGTGAGCAGGAATGTGCAATGCATATGTGTAAGGTGCAAAGTTAAACGAAAGACAGGCATATGAGTTCAAGCATAAATATAAATAGTTCCCTGTTTAAATGAAAATCTTAGGTAGGCAGAAGCTTTGAAAGGTAGTGCAATTCTGTTTTCTTTTGTGGAAATTCTTTTGTAAACCCATCTCGAGTTTTGAAGGTTTTTGGAGTACTTTTTATATTCTTGCTCTTCCACATGCAGAAAAACATGTTCTGAAAATGATAGTTATCTGTGAACTCAGCAACTTTGCCAACTAGAAAAACAGCTTTCAGCCCCACAGCCCATTTGGAGTGATAAAGAATTACTGTGGTCTTGCACTGAAATGGACAGACTTCATTATCACACTCAATGATGGTTTTAACTTCGTGTTTCCTCAGCTCTGCCTGAAGGAAAAATGATAGCTCTGATAACCAAAGAATATTATTAAAGTTAGTTTCCCAAGGAGTTTAATGATAACTACATTATTTCTCCTTAAGAAAACTACATTGTGACACTAGTTATGTTCAGTGTGCTTAACATTGAAAGATTTTGTACTATTGGGTTTTAAAGGGCAAGCTAGATGGATTTTTTTTATACACATGTAAGTTGGATAATTCCACAGAAGGGTTTTTTCAGCATACTTTGAAGGTAAAACTGAAGTCTACATAATAAGTAATATTTTAATGAGTTTGTGGTCTTTTCTTTCATGAAAGAACAACAGTGAAAATGAAGTCTGGATTTAATTATTCATCCACTGTGTAGTTTACTGTTTGATCACATTAGTGATTTCCTAACAAGGAAAAACTTTATTTGTACCAGTACATCTTTATCTTTGGCATACATTGTACAGTTGATTTTGCTGCTATGTATAAGATTAGTGAAGTGGACTTTTTTTTTTAAGCTACGTGCACATCTAGATGAGTGTTCCAAGGCTTAAAACCTTCTTAAGATGGTTTCTTCAAATAGAAGGTGACAAATTATACACAGGAATTTGTTATTCCATTATACAATAAGTTTTTGTATTTGAAGGGATAATAGCATGGATTCTGCCCTTGGTTATATTTTGCTAAAATGGTAATTATAATCTGGTATATTACCACTACTGATATAAGATGTCCAATGATAATGGTCCTCTGACTTGATGAGTTCACATTCTAAGCAACAGATGCTTCCATCTGAGAAGCGAAGCCAAAAGGGACCCTTTAATCTGAACTTGCAATACGCTTTATAAATTTTCATTCACCAAATTTAATGTCCTTAAGAAGATAGTAATTATCCAAGCAGATCAGATGACCCATCTATCTATCTATCTAGACCAGTACTGTGCACTACCTAGAGTGAATGCCAGCTACTGCCTCCAGAAGAAGACAATGGCCATCATCTCCTGTGGTACCATGAACCACAGCTACTGTTTCTCTACAATTCCACAACGTGTTTCTGTTAATGCCTTAAAACAAATTGAAATATCTTTTTGGAATCCTACAAAATATTACTGAGGATTTTCTTATTAGTATGCACTTGTTTAATCCGCTTTTGACCACTGATAAATTCTTTGGTTTAGGCTCTTTTGTAATTAGTTTTACAGGTTAATTATCTTTTAAATACAAGACATTTTCTCCCATCATCTTCAAACATATCACCTTTCAAATCCTCTGAAATCCTTCTGTTCTCGCAGTTTTGGAAAGTACAAATAAGAACATTCAGTATTTCTTTCCCAAAGCATTCAGGAATTTTCCCCATGCCTGCCTGCCTGCCTGCCTGCTTGCTTTTTTTGTGTGAAAGCCACAGCCTCCCAAGTATTTCCTGCTGTAATTTACTCTTGTGTTTCTTGTCAACATTAGCAGCTGTTTTTTGAAATTCCTTTAGTTATACTATTTCATGATTCTATGGGCAGAAATAAATGCTGCATCTTTGGTAAGGATGTACCACTGTTTCATATAATACCATGATAAGTAGAATTTTCTAACCCATTATTTCTGTATCACAGTGCAATGCTTGCTTTTTGAGTCTTCTGTGCAATGAGCAGATTTCTTTACTGAGCTGCTGGCAATGTCCCCTAGGTTTACTTTTTTCTCCCTGAATGGTTACAGTTAATTTAGAACCTAGTAATGTGTATGAACAATTCAAATTATTCCTTGCAATGGGCATTATTTTCGTAGTTGTCAAAAAAGCGCTGCATATGATGTTCTGCTGTCAATACAACCTCCCTTATTAGATGGCTGAAATTCCTCACTGTCTTCTTTAACACTGATTTCCATAAATAATTTCTTATTATCTGCAAACCTTGTAACTTCTCTGCCTACTTCCTTTTCCACCTCATTGATTAAGTAGCAGTGGTCCTCAAACAGAAGCTTGAGACACCCTTCCATTAACCTTTTGCCATTTTTCTATTAACCTGAAAATCAAGCATTTATTTCTCTTTTCAGTGAGAGAAACTCTCTCTGCCAGTTTCAAATCAATGACAGACTTTACTGCTTCCTATCTGACAGCTGTGCTTCCCTATCAGCTCTTACAAGGAATTTTTGAAAGACAAAATAGGTCCCATTTATTTGTTTTACTACATCCACTGAATGGATGGCACAGAATTAATACTGGCAGATTGGAGAAGCACAGCAAATCCCAGATTTTCACTAGCATATTATATTGACTCAGATACTGTTTCAAACAGTAAATTCATTTAATTACCAATCCAACCAACTATTCTAAAGTCACAATCATTAAGCTATATAAACACGTATCAAAATAATGTGTACTCCATTTATGTTTTACAGCAGTTATTTCAATTAGTCTTTTTCATTCTGAGTTGTTAAGGGCTCGCTCCTCCATTCTATCTGAAACCTCCTTTTGTTAATTTAAGGACCCATCCCTTTAGAATATTCTGATCTCTGTCTTCCTGAAAAGAGCAGGTTTGAGCCATGTATCTTCTATCATAGAATAGTCTCCAAGAAAATACTCAGCAACTCTGTAAGCTTTCTAGGAAGGGTAATTTCTGCCTTTACTCCTTCATTGTCAAACCGACCTTCTGATTCTGATACTCCACCTGTAATAATCATTATTCTGTTACTGCAGACAGTTAACTAAGGACTTCCAAAACAATTTACACATTAAATTTAGTGAGCGGGAAAATCAGGATTGTGATCATTCCTGTAACTTTTGTATGAGATTATCAGCTTCAGTATTCAAGTGGTGGAAAAGAGGGGAAGAATATTCAAACTGAAAATGTTTGGAAGACAATGAGGGGGTGAGTAACAGAATAACTGGATTTTTCAAAACCAAGCTCTGTCAAAGCAGCCAGTTATCTCCACATATTGTTGATTAAGGTAAAACTAGATCATGTTATACCTTGAATATCCTTCAACAGTGTCTTGCATGCCACAGGGAAACATGCTGCTACACAATAGCACAAAGCCAATTGAAAAAACTAAATTCTGAATGAAAATGGAAGGCTATACTAGGTAGGTTTGTCCTGCTTTTGGAATTTATTTAGGACCTGAGGATAGAGTAATGGGTTGATAAAATCTTCAGGTTAATCAAATTGGGAATTTGTAACAAACCTGAAAACCAGAATTTACTTCAAATTGATTTTGAAATTGGAAATTTGGAAAAATCATTGAAAATATAAGAGATGCAATCCAGTAAAGATAAATGCAATTTCTACAGTAGGTTAGAATAAATCTGTCTGACTGCAGAATGGAGAGTGATCAGCACGTGAAGAGGAGGACCTAGACATAAAAGTACATTGTAGAATACACAGCAGTCAAAAAACTCATGTTGATGTTAAAATGGGGAACAATAAACCAAGGTGTCTAAATACAGGTACAGTTTATTGCACAAATGCAAATCAAAGGTCTAGTACTGTCTCCTGTAAAATGTATTCAATATTGGTAAATCTTTCTCTTAAACACTGTGTTTGGGGGCTACAGAGCCTGTGAAATTACAGGGCAAACAGCTGGGGACCGTCAAGCACACAGCAACAAGAACAGTCAGAGCTCTAGAAAACAGAGACTACAAGAAAGGTAAAACAACCTATTGTTTAGCCTAGAAGCTTGGGGCTGAACATGTATTAAAATATGTAAAAGTGTGCTCAAAAGAACATGACTTGCAAGATGGGCATGACAAATATCATGAGCTTAATTTGAAGAAATGGATATTTCAGATAGGATGAATTTTCTAAAGATAATGACTGAATAAACATGGAAAAGGTTTTCATAAGGAAGCTGGAGAAGCTCAATTTTTAGAAGCTTTTATTTGTTAAAAAAGAACGGATCAGATAAATATCTGTCTAGACTGAGCAGGTGGTTTCGTGAGCACTCGTTATCTACCATACTTGCTTAAAAGAAAAAAAAACACAGAAAATGGCTGCAAGAAAAATGCTGAAGGGACCAGAAATGGTCTTGGGCAAATGGGAATAGGCCATGGCACTGAGGAAATAAGGCAGGTGCTATGCTAGTTAAAATACCTCTTTGCTACCTCTTTTAAGCCATGAGCAGTAACTGAAATGACTGCATCCATCAGAGACAGCACCACCTAGTCACAGTAAGTGAGTTGAGTCATATAGTCTGGATTCACCCTCTGGCATGGCACTGATTCCCTCTGCAGCCTTAGGTGAAACACTTGAGCTTTCTGCATTTACTTTCCCCTCTCTGAGAGAAGACCACATATCTACCTCAAAAGCATGTAACAAGTGAATCATGGTAGAAGCCCTGGTTGAAATGGCTTGTTATCAACAAAACTGAGGGAAAGCTTGCTTCCTAGAGCACAGCGTCAGATAACTTAAGGGCCTAAGATCATTGTTCTCTGCTACTGTTGCTGACGTCTGCATGATGCAGGTTGTTTTGATGCTTTCAGGCAGGCTGTCAGAACAGCTGAAATAGTTCTCAACACACACATGGAAAGATCTCAGCACATGGTCACCATGTACCTTTTCAGTCTATTTCCCTGCCTTTTTCCTGACTTTTTGAGCAAAACAAACACTACTCCTAGTGTGCTCCTACTGAAGGCATTCAATAACATCCCACAGTGAAAAAACTGTTTCAATCTGAGATTATTCTATAAGACATTCTCCTCTGAAGTCCATGGAAGGTCCTAGGTCCTATGTCTCCTGACATCACACTATGCTGCATTCCTCTGTACATTTAATTTTCACCCAGTCTCAAGGTATTTTATGACCCTTAACTTAATGGGGCACTATCCTAGGCGTGCCCCATCCTACATCTTCACACTCAATGACCAGAAAGTTAGAGTACAAGTCTTGAATTCAACATCACAAAGCAGGGCAGCGACAGATCTGAAAGTAGATTCAGGTTGATCTGATTTCCAATTTTGTGCTATGATAACCTATACATATCTGGTTTTATATATCCATATATTTGGATAATAGATATTTTCTATATCCATGTGTGTATGTGTAAAATTGATTGTTTAGCTGTGAAGACAGAAGCACATGATTCCAGTTTCTCCTTACTCTGTAAAAGTATATTCCAAGCAGATTCAATTCCAAAATATGCATGATACAACTAGTGTTTTAAACTGCATGTTTCAAGGAATACTGAACAGTTTTTAAGGATGGTGTTTTTAAAAGGAAAAATAATAGAAATTGTACATGTTGGCTAAAAGTGTTTTGATTACTGTGTGCCTTATTTAGAAAGCCAAGTCTGACCTTCCTTTTTCTGGAGATCTTGCGTTCCTAATTTTGGTTGCTTTTTACTTTGTTGACTACAGAACTGATACACTTTGATTTTCATACATGACTTGTCTAGATTCCATGTGCTTCAGAGCTGTCCAGCCTGGAGGCATCTATTCTGGCCTCAGTCCAAAGCAGACTTCAACACTTAGTGGCAACTGGGGACATGCACGGCAGGAGAACGCTAGTCCTCTGCTCATGGATTTCTGTATTTAAAGGAAAAGGCTAAGCTGTCAAATACAAAAAATGGAAGCTATGACAGGGCACAATGTAGAAGTCACTATATAGAAAAGAACAAGAAAATTGTTTGCCTTTTTGGAAGACTCCAATTGAAAACTGACACTCCTGTCCCTCCTTAATTCACCTCCTCCAATTTTCTACTAAGCAGTTCAAAAAAATCTATAGGTAGCACAGTAGATCAGAGCATCAGTCAGTCCCTGCAGTTACAATGTCCTGCTCCTTCACATACCTGGAGAGAGCACTAGTTTCTCTCATCTCCTATTCATGGTGTGACTGTTGGGGATGGTCCTGTGCAGGGCTAAGAGTTGGACTCGATCCTTTTAGGTCCCTTCCAACTCGGCATATTCTGTGAAATCTGTGAATTGCTGGTACAGTTGTTTTCTCTCTCTTCATCAGCCTAACCTATTCATCTGGAAAACATATTTTCCTTTGGCAAAGGAAGATCATAAGCTTTTGTCCTGGTTCTTCCATCCTGGGTGAGAGGTAGGCTAGCGAGAAGCAGGAATGAGAAGATTCAAGGAGACAAAGTGACACTAGCTATTAGAAGAGGGAGGAGATGGAAGTACTTTTCCTCTTGCATGTCTGCATCATTCACAAGAATGTGGGAGCAAAGAGATTCGAAAGCTGGGATTGGCAGAGACCCTATGCACAGTCATGATTTACTGCAGATACAGAAGCACTCTGCAACTTGTCTTTACAGCATTTTGGTATAAATGGTGTTGATTTCATACCTGATTGTTTCTTATAAAAGAGCAAAGCACAAATCAGCAATACTTCAGGAATACATTATGGCTAAAATATGTATGTGAATTCATATGCAAATTACACATTACTTTCCACTCCTGGAACATTACTGAGTATCCCCCAGTGTCAGAGAGTTTGGGAGTGCCTGTTGTGCTGGCATCAACCTACATGTCAGAACTCTGCTATTTCTACAAGGAAATTTCTACAAGCAGCTCTTCCTTCCTAGCTGGTGATTAATCATTCTGTACTCCAACAAAAGCGATACTCCATAGGCTTCTGACTGGCAATGTTACAAAAAACAGTAGGATGGCCACTTGATGGAAAATCGTTATCTCCTCTCTCCTGTGTATGACCACACTAGTAGCTGCATAGGAGAAGTATGTGAACAACCTGCATAAGCTGCAGAGTTGACAGCACACTTTCTTCAACTCAGCTTTCAAAAGCATCATTCTGGCACTGAAAATATTATTTAAAAAAGAAAATGCTCTTAAGATTTTAGAAAATTTTTTTTTAAAAATAAAAACAAAACATCTGACAACAGTGAATTTCAACAGTGCTGAAGACCAAAAATTTCCCATTGAGAACATCTTGCTATCAGCAGGTCAGAATCGTATTGTGTAGGAATAATATACTTCATTAAGACAATTTTTTCTTCAAAGTCATATATCCCTGCCCTTGGCATAAAGGTGCCATTTAAAGGGAACAGCCCACTCTGATCACATTCTCAATGCATACAAATACAGGAAAGAGCAAAGAGGGCATTTCAGTAATTAAGCTCTTGATTTTTTACAGACAAGATTTCAGCTAGTGATTTCAAATTTAAAGGCTTTAACTCTCCTTGTCATGTTAGGAAGCTTCGCAGATTATAGGTTCTATCCCTTAGTATCTACGATACTGGGATCTTCCAGAAAATAACAGAAATTACGCCTTCAGTAATATAAAACATTAGTGTACAGAAGTAGGACTGTCAGTGTAATATACTCTGAAGCTACAGAAAGCATTTCTGTAAAAAAAGGCAGTGTACTACAAGCAAAAAATTAATAGATCTGTGCAATTTGGCAGAGTTTTGACTGCCTGGATCAGTCTTGATACTCTTCAATAAAGTAAACCAAATGGATTACCCTAAAACTGTCTATGATGTTCACATTATTTGGCTAAAAATACAAGATCAGTATCCAAAGTGTAGTGTTTTTCACAGATATTCAATTCCTTAGCCATTAAATAGAATACCGTATAAAAATCTCTCTTTGATAATATATCCATCTGTTTAGAAAAGAAAATTACAATTCCTATGGAAAAACTTTTCTATCCTCAGTTGTAAATTCAGAGAATTTGCATTACCAATGGAATGCATAAATTAAAGGGAGAAAGACGGAGATGAAAGCAAGACTGTGAAAGAAAAAGAGAGTAACTGATTGCAACACAATTTATTAGCTTCAAAGGTCAAGGCAGTCAGTGTTTCTATTGGATTTGATTACCTAGGGGCATTTGCAGTGCCTTGACCCAAAACAAACAAGTTGCTGTGGCAGTGCTTCCATATATTTATGTCGTCCCTAGGCTAATGCAACCATCTCTTGAAGTCCTAGTGCAACACTGCTAGCTCTGTGCAGTCATTATCTATTGGCTGAAAATGCCAGGCAATAGGCAGTGGCACAGCACCATCAAATAAGTTTCTTCAACCTTCACCTGATTGCTACTGGATCATCTTTGCCCTTGGGTTGGTCTGGCGACTAACATACTCCATAGGCAGGAGATGGCAGCAAGGGGCTGTGCAGAGCCACTTCACTGAGGAACGCAACTACCCATGCAGAAGGAGTGTTCTCTGGGGACTGACTCTTTTGCCAGGGTACTTCAGATGAGCTCTGGGATATTCACAGCAGCAACAGTATAAAAGCCACACCAACAACCAGGTAACAGCAGCTTCCCAGATGATCTGCTTTCAGCTGCACTTCCACATGAATTTCCAGACTTGTGAGTCTTCTTGAACTGAATGACTCATCTAGTTAATAAGGAAAGTTCAGGATACTGGAATTTTCCAGTGAATTCCAGTAAAATTATTAAATTTGTTATAGCAGTGGCTCAGATGTCAAATGTAGTGGAAGATGGCATCCTGGCTAACATAGCAGATGTTACAAGAAAGATATTAAGCATAGAGATCAGCTTTCATGTTCAGCCCATCTTTTATTAGCTTCATTGGCATGTGGTCTACTTGAAATTCCCTTAAGAATATAACCGTGAAATTCCGAGCAACACTTGTGCCTAAGCCCTGTGAGAACCATGAAGGCTGCCAGCCAGCCTTCGGCCTCTGAACCTGGGTTACTCAGTCTCTTCCCAAGGGAAGCACTCGACGAAGACAGGATGGTGCCAGAATATGCTTCCAGTATCCTGCTGTTCTGTCTTCAGACAGCAAATGCTTGCTACAGAAAGGGTTGCAACTTCAGCATGTGAAAAAGTGACTCTAAAATAGAGATGAGAGCTGAAGCCGTGTCTTACATGAACTGAGGAAAAAAATAGGTGATATCAATGCTTCTGTTCAGCTGAGGGATACAGCACCACATTTGAATTAATGTAATGAGGGATCAATTCTACCAAGCTATAGGTCAGTACCACTACTAATTCTTGCCAGTTTCCTCCATCACTGCTAAAACCTGAACCAGTGGTAGTTTTACCAAAGGCTTCAGCAGCTGAATTGCAAAGCCAAGTGCACTAAATCAATTATAAAATATGGCATAATATAATAAATATAATACAATAGCTACCCACTCATTTCACATAAGCCACACAAATCTTACAAATTATATTGACCCTTAACCACTAGTGATTTACACTGGATGTGTTCTGAAAATCCAGAGGCAGTAAATATGGTATCTTTCCTATTCGCGTGACTTATTCACAGATGTTTTACAAAAACAGGTGAAGCCTTCAAGGGTTTAAGGAAAACTTATACACTAGCAAAATGAATCATCTTTTCTTCTAAAATATTCCTTCTATCTCAGTGAGCACAGTATCACTGGTGCTTACACATGCCAGCAATGAAGAAGCTTGTCATCTAATAATAGCTAAGGAAGTATTAGAAGTTGCTGTGATGCTCAAAGTCTGAATCACCTTTAAGGTCCTTCCAGCCAGGGACAGTCTGTTTCTGAGACACACATCTTGACAGAGAGGAGAAAGACAACATTCCAGCCTCAGGGTTTCTTATACATACAGCAAATATTAGGAAAGCAAGAGGTAAAACAGTCTTGAGAGCAGTGCTGTCAGGAGATGACAAAACTAGTTGGAAGTTTTAGGTCTGCAACGTTAAAGGAGAATTTTCTTTCAGCCTCTAAATAAAATGAAGGCCCTGGAGAGGGAAGTTTTACAGAAGCTAAAATACAAAAAAATTATCCATGCATTAAAAAGTACTGCAAGAATTAATTTAAGAATAGCAATAATCCTTTTCCTGTATGGTGCAGATACCAGACATAAGAGCAGATGGAGGCTGATAAGAGGTAACTAGAACTCACTATAAAGTAACAAAAAGTCATTGTCATACAAGAATGAAACACTGAAGTTAAGAAATGACATTGACTGAAAATTCTCCTCTTCCCATTAAAAGTTCAAATGAGATATTTTAATTCAAGCTGGTATTATTTAGTAATACACCTCACTTCATTTTTCAACACCCACTCAAATACCAGTCCAACATTTGCATTCAGTTTTGACAGTTCAGTTACTCACAGCATTTGGTAGCTGTTGGTAACCATCAGATACCACATGATCTCATGCTGGCATAGTATTGGTATCTGCAATTAAAGTTTCACATAGCTCAAAGAAACAACTTATTTATACAAGTGTGTACTAGGAACAAAAAGACAAAGGATCAGCTGGACATAGGCTTAATGTGGCACTACTGTTATAATTATGTTATATATTTGTTTGCAATACAGTTCTAGTAATTTATTTTAAAAAGTAAGTGTAAGGCCCACATCAGAGCCTGCCTCTGTGTAAAAATGTGCCTAAGGAGACTGATACTACATTTTGTTTGACAACGTAAGTGCTCAGAATCTCTACCTATTGTTCTTATCTCTGACCCAGAGCTCAGGCCACCCTTTCTCATTTTTCAAACACTCATTTTCATTAAAAGTAAAAAAAATGTGATGACCCAAAGAAATGACTCAGCCTTTTACTTTAATCTGACACTGCAGGACAGAGGGACAAAAATGGCTTTCCAGTGATAACAAAAAAATCTCAAGTCTGAGAATTGTCACTGGAATTTCTGACCAATGCTCTTGGGTGACTCCAGCCACTGGGAAGAACCATACAAGTTCACTGCACCAGAATAACTGTGCCAGGCAATACCCATTTGTTGGATATGCACCCAGTTGCTCTCAAAGACCTATGGAGTCCCCTGCTTCTCTGTAGTCAGAAGCAGCAGCTTGTCCCAGAAACATTAACATGTTTGTGCTGGCTTTGTGAGGCTCTGGAAGAACAGTGCTGGGCAGGAAAAGAAGACAGCACTCAGAGAAGAAAATGGAAGTTATTTTTGCACAACTCAGAAGAGCAACATAGTGCGTACAGCTCATTGTCTGCAGTGGTTACCTTCAATCCCAGTAGAGACAACTGCTGAGCTGTACATGAACCTTCATTTATCTCTGCAGCTCCAGGCTGAGGGGAGAGAGCACCATTTTACCAGAAGACCATGCCTGTGAGCCAGGATGAGTGTACTTCCAATTTGCAAGCTAGAAGAGTCCTGTCAAGGGCAATATTAATTTCTACAGGGTCAGAAATGCAGCTCATTATTCCTGGCTCTGCCTGCTGGGTTTCTGGTGCATTAAATAAATAAATAAATAAATCATTCCAAATAAAGGAATTTGTTGTTATTGCCAGTGTTCTGCATTGTTTTCCATGAAGATGTGTCAGCTTAGAGCAGGTTCCTTTAGGCTCTGGCAGGAAAGATCTGTCAGCAATACTAATACAAGCAAGTAGTTAGTACTTTTCAGCCATACATCTGGAAACACTTTAAAAAAGGAAAAAAAAAGAAAATACTAATGCCACATCACATAAGGAAGGAAAAAGTGGTTAAAGGGGTTAAAGTGCCTTGGGCAACAGTATGCTGAAATGTCATGCAAAGTCTGGAAACAAAACATTATTGAAGAGAACGGAGAAAATGGTGTCTGTAATAGCTGGAGGACTTGACCCAGTGATTCATGCAAGGTTTTCCTACAATGGACTCCTATAATCATATAGTTCAGACCCAGAGAGCTGATTCTGGTGTCCTATCTACTGGCCTGCGCTAGAAAAGGAAACTGCACAAGTTATTTATTTACTAGTAAGAATGGAATCAACATAGTGTCAAACACACATTTCTTCACTGAAAAACATTATATAGTGAACTACAAAAGAGACTACGTTTGGGACCACTGAGAACACTGCTGATAATGAAAGGAAGTTTTGAGACTTTAAGGCAATTTCAGCACCTCTTTGTGTCAGCTCAGCTACAGCTATCCTCTGGTAGAGTCCCTGTCCATTTGAGTAAAGAACCAAAACTAAACTAAATTAAAAAAGACCAAAAACGCCCTCTGAGTATCAGCAATCCAGAACAAATTTGGGGTTTCCCACCCAAGATGCAAGTGTCAGAAAGAGCCACTTCGCTCAACAGAAAGGAAGTCCTTACTATCAAGTGGCAGGCAGCAAAGGGAATAACAATTCTAACAATCCCAGAGTATCATAATTCATCTTTTCTGCAGCAATCAAAAAAATGATGGACTGACTTTATTTCAAGAGTGAAATGAAGTCCTGTTTTACTGACAGAAGAGAAACAGCTTTTGAGCTGCACTGGGTAGCCCATACCTTAGATCATCATGGGGTGGCAGAGGACAGTTGCAAGATGGACCTTGAGTTTGTCATTGCCTCTCAAAGGAGAAAGCATAAAAAGAAAATGTAGTAGGCTAGTATAAAGTAATTAACAACTAGATTAGAAGCTTGCTTCCTCATTCATTCTCATTATTTCTCTTGTGCAGTTGTTGGACAATTTATGTTTTGTTTAATTCTGGTCTGAAATAGGAGAGTCAGGTTATTGCAATTTATAGCCAGCTGTGACTACAGTGATAAGAAGTCACATGTGACTCAGATTTGAAGTTAGCTGTTAACAGGTGAGTGAGAGCATTCTAGAGAGAGGCACAGAGTTTAATGAAGGCTGACTTAACGTGCTTTTCCCATATACACTGGATTTTAGGCTGCCAGTTCTCATGAATGAGTTACTTTGGATAAGGAAGAAAAACTGGGTTACAAAAACCAGCAAACAACAGGTATGATTGACCAGAGGGTCCTATTTGTGTAGTTCTGTAACACAAAACCAAGGCTGAGCAAATAAAAAAACTACTGAGTCTACACAAATAAATGCCAGTATTTTATATTTTGTGAAATGTACTGCTGTATTACCATGGCTAATTGAGTAATAAACATCCTGGGAGGATTAAGTGTTTTCATAAACAGTTCTTGCAGAACCTTAACCACGATAGCAGTTTAAGGCAGTCACTCCTCATGTTCTGAGAATAAACATCTAGAGACAGAATCCAAGAGAAATATAGCACACATGTGCAAAATTCATGAGCAGATGCACTGGGCAGGTAACAGTGTCCTCAGAAACCTCCAGGCTATTTCATGATCTCAGGTACTGTCTGTTAAATTTGTTGATCAAAATAAAACTGAGCCCTGCAAGGCAGGTGCTTCCCACAGGGCAGATGCCTCCCATTTCTCCAGGAAAGAGCTTCATCCTCTTTGCACTTTCCAAATGAGTTGTAAATGGAAGGTACATCCTCTTCAAATGGGGTGAGGATGTTACAGAGCCCCTAACATTTGTGAGACTCAAGAAAGCCATTCCATCTGACTGAGTTTTTATCAGTGGATTAGGTTCATACTCAGCTGACATTAAAATATACAAATGGTGGAAGCACCAAAGAAGCAGCAAGGAATTCTGGACAGTTAACTGTGTCAGGAAAGAGAAAGACAGTGTAGTTTGATGTAATGGCAAGAGAGTGAAGGAAAAAAACGAACAACAAAACCAGAACACGCAAGGTGAGACAGAAAAGGTTAAATCAGAGCCCTGGCAGTCTAACAACTTTACTGTGAATTCTTTGTGGGGGAGACAGCTGCCACTGAGAGCACATAAACACTCCACAGCAGAGCAGCTTCAGAAAGCACAGCAGAGGTCATTCAGAAACATTCCATATCTCAGAAAACATTTTTTAATACAGAAGGAAAAAAACCCAGAGTTTGACATGAATGGTTTTTCTTTGATTTGTTTTCTAGGTCTGCAGAAATAGACAACACAGTACAGCCTGGAGAGCATGTATGAGCTCATCTTTTCTACAGAAGCCTTGAACGGCACAGCAAGCACCTCAGCTTCAGTGAGAAGACCATGCAGGTGTACCACTCAAGGTGTATTTCAATAAGACACGTTGCATTCCTGGGCAAGGAAATAACTAGTTTCACTTGACTTTTCTTTTTTAAAGAGCAAGGAATTCCTCAGAAGCCATAAGATTTTAATTTGGAATAGGAGTAATGAATCCACCATTCTCATGGGATGCCAGCATAGGGCGTGAGATATCAGTGTAAGAGGTCAAAGCCAAAGATAAGTTTAATGAAAACCTTTGAAAACTAATGAAAATCTCTCACTGGTTCAAGAAGGACTTCATAGTAACAGAACTGACACAGAAGGAATAGCAGTCCCAGAAACAGGGTAAAAGGATATTCAGCTGAAGCAAGCACTGCATCCCTTTGAAAGGTTTGAATCTGTATCTTCATTTGGCACTATAGAATGTAATGCCATGCAGTGTAACTTCAATAAAGCATTGCAAGGGCATTGAAAAGCCTTGCCATATTAAGAAATAGCCTCGTTTATAACAAAAACTTCTGACTGACATCATGTTTTAACTGTTGCGGCAGTGATTGAAGATGTTAGCATTCCCACCAAAGGTTACCGTCCCTGCAGCAAGGGCAATGAAGAAGACTCGTATGTCCATTCCTCCCCATCTCCATTTCGTGGAGTGTAACCTGCTCATCTAAAGGGGTTGGCACTTCAGCACAGGCTGTGACTCAAAGCAGCTCAAGCACAAGTGTCTGTCCTGATCTTCCAGCTCTGCCAGGAGGCAGCTTAAAGAAGTGACCAGAGACATGTCAATGATGACCTACTAAATGGCAAACTTCAGTAAGGAAAGTCTTTGAGTTTCAAACATCGAATCTGTTCCATCTCTTTGATTGTCACTGAAGCTGACCACTTGCATTACCTGTTCATTTGTGCCTGTTTGAACCCCAGCTACCTCTGAAGACACATACAGTATAACTTCTTTCAATCATGTTAAAATGAGGTCATACGTGAACCAATTAATCTGAGATAATAGATAATAGTCCCTGCTTTTCAATCAGCAATGTAACAAGTTACTATGG